>ML663009.1:22744502-22832166 GCA_007570785.1 Antilocapra americana | reverse complement strand
TGTGTGTGTGTGTGTGTGTGTGTGTGTGTGTGTGTGTGTGTGTGTGTGTGTGTACATCCCCGGCCTCCCTGAGCACTGTTCATCTAGGGGCTGGGGGTGACAAGGGGACCAGCCACAGGTCCCACTTCCACCTCCCTACAGCCCCTTGACGCTGAAGCCAACACCTGCAAGCTTGGCCTTATGTTTGCTTTTTCCAAAGCCAACTCCAGAGACAGACGAGGGCGTTTCAGGGTCACACAGCAGGAGGAGGCCAAAGCTGGCAGTGAGACCAGCGTCCCCAGCATGGACGGCCCTGAGCTGCCAGTGAGGTTCTGGGGCCTCAAACGGCTGTCCCAGCCCAAAACTTCCTCTCCTCTCACCTCCCCTCGGCCACCTCACCTGGGAAATTCCTCCTGGTGATACCAAGGAAGCCCTTTGGGGAAGCAACAGCAAGAATTTCTTGAAAAGGGAACCAAGTTTAAGAGCTCCAGAAGCCAGTGGCAGCCAGGAGTGCCCTGGGGCCTCCAGGGGAGTGGGGAGGTCAAGTAGGGTCAGAGCAGGCAGGCTGAAACTTCCCCCTAAATAAGTTACTGAGTCAGAGCCTGGGGGGCCACCACCCTGGGTACAGCTGGTCCCTGTGCTGTCCAGGCATGAGGCCTGTCCACCCCTGGGGAAAACCCCCCATCTGGCTTCCTGTGGTGACCTCCTTAGGTGCCCCCTCCACCCCCGCGGACCCCAGTGTCAAGCTGAGGTCATGGACCCGAAGGTCCCAAGTTCTAAATAGGTTTTCTTCCCATGCTCTCAAGGGTCCCCAGCGGGGGAGGGGAACTCCGAAGCCCAGTTGAGGGTCTCTTCTAAGGCTGGGTCACTCGGCCACCTCCCTGGCTGTCTCAGCCCAGTCCCAGGCTCCATGATTCCCCTCCCTAGGCCCTGGGCCGAGACTGCTGTGGTCCTGGCTCCAAGGCCCAGGCTTGATCCGTCTTCCCAGCCATAGGCTCGCTGTGATGATAGAACAAGGCCAGGTGGCTGTGGTATTGGCCTTTGATCTCCACCTCCCCCAACCCCGGGTGTTTGATAGTCGGACAATGAAGAATGAGCGCCTGGCAAGGAGCAGGTCACCACCGTGCAGAGCCCTGCTGAACTGCAGTTCAGACCTCAGCTGCCTGGAGCCGAGGATCAACAGGGAGGCCGTTAATCTCTCCAGCAGGGGTGAGTAGGAGGAGGGCCCGGGGCGGGGCGCGGAGCTCGACCCTCCGCTCTGCCTCTTCAGCTCAGCACCCCCAACCCCAACCCCATCCTATCCCTATCAGCCCAGGGAACCCACTCTCTAGGACAGGTTAGGGAGGGGGGATGCTCAGAGTGGGCTCTTGGGGACTCCTTTCTTGCCCGCCTCTCTCCAGGTTCTGCTCATGACACTGATTAAATCAAACTAGGTGGTTGGAGGCTACATAATTACCCCAAGCTGAGGAATACGCGCAGCTCACAGAGGGCTGCTACCTTCCAGGAGGAGTAAGGGCTCAAGACCCCACAGCCAACAATTACCCCAAAGCAGGGTAAATTACACGGACAGAATGGAAAGAGTTCAGGGCGTTCCTGGGAAATCAGGGCACCTGGTAGACCCGGAGGCCTCTTCTTTCAGCAAAAGACTCCCAGCCCTTTGTTGTTCACTGGCTCAGGTGTGTTGGACTCTTTGTGACCCCATGGACTGCAGCACGCCAGGCTTCCCTGTCCTTCACTATCTCCCGGAGTTTGCTCAACTCATATCCATTAAGTCGGTGCTGCCATCCAGCCATCTTGTCCTCTGTCTCCCCCTTCTCCCAGCCCTTAGACTGAGTTGAAAACGCCGTTTGAAAAGGATTTGGAGTAAGACACATCCTCTCTCTGGTGGTGACAAATGGAATTGCATTCCCTCAGACTAAGGCTGTTTTTGTCGCTGTCGTGTGATTAAAAGTAACTCATTCAATCACTTCCCAGTCTTGGTGTTTATTCGTGACTTAATTTGTGTATGGCTTGTGGAAAATCCCAAAGTGAAGTGCAAGTTCAGTAGCTCCCAGTCCTTGGAACTTCATGGAGAGGGAAGGGGAGAGTGTTCATGAGGGCGCTGAATGTTATCCAGATCTGTGGTTTTCAGCAGCGGCTGCTCTCCTGGGAGCTGGTTAAGTAACAGCTGGCATGGGCCCACCCCAAGGTTAATATTTGACAGTTCTGGAGGAGACACTGGGTAGTTTGCACAGCACCCCAGGTGCTCCAGGGTGACAGCCTGGGATCCAGGGAAGCCTCACAGTTCACAGGGATGGAGGGCTTACAGCAGGGGCAGAGGCCAAAGTGGCTCACCCAGGACCAGCCTCCTCCAAGGCAGCTGGGCTGGCAGGCTCGGGGCCTGTGTATGGAACCTTCTAGAAACATGACTCCTCTCCACACTCTTCTCCTCAGGTGAGCCACAGGCCTGGAATACCCTTCTTCCTGTTTGCCTTGCTGCTACATACGAGAAGTTTCAGGAGCCCCCCCCTTTTCTCCCCCCCTTTCCCAAAAGCCCACATGGCTGGACCTGACCCATTCCATTCATTTCTCCCACTGTTGTGAACTGCTCCAGTGTCTTGGAAATCCTGAATTCTATTTAGGGGTTTGGCCTGTCAGGTTTTATTTGTCATCCATGAGCCCACATTCAGAGCAGGGTGTCACAAAGACCTTGGCCCTGAGTTGCAAGAGCCAAGTTTTCCACTCTGTTTCCCTGGAGTGGCTCCTCCAAACCCACAGGGTCACTGAGAAGGACTCTAAAACGAAGCCAGAGACCTGGATTCTCACTCTGGCTCCAACACCAGCTGGCTGTGTCACCTGGACAAGTCGCTGCCTTTCTCAGGACCTCACTTTCTCTTTCTGAAAATGAAGGGTTGTCTATTTTGCTCCCTACAGGCCTTCGGTGCCCAAGCCTTCTGTGAGTCTGTGGGGGTTGGTGGTCCTGGGGACGGTGGATTAAGACAAAGACGGTGCGGCCTACACCGCCTCCAGTGCCCTCCTCATTCATTTCAAACTCTGCTGACTTGCTGTTGTCTTGGATTCCCGGGCCAATCCCCCTCCTCCCCTTGGATGCTCAAAAATTCGGATGAGGAAATGGACACTAGGTGGCGCCATGACCCCACCATCCCATCCAGCCTCAGCGCCGCCTCTCCCCCTCTCACAGAGGGAAGGGAGGGAAAGGGAAGACGGGCTCCTTCCAGAGGGCAGAAACTGCCCGAGGTGGGCAACAGCGTGCTGTGCTACCTGGGGGCCACGGGCATCAGGAAGTCAGGGACCCGTGGGAGAGGCCAGCCTGACACCATCTCGGGCTGAAGTCGTCCCCCTGTCCATTCCAGTAGGGTGGAGGCTTACCGGAAGGGATGGGGGGTGAGGAAAACCGTTAACAAAGGCCTCACCCTTGTTGTCCATTCTCTGGCCTCTGGCCCTGAAATTAACCAAGCCAGCGCTGAAAGAAGTGGATGAGATTAGGTCTAACTGAGGCCCCCTGGCCCCAAGAGTGGAAAGGGCATGGCTGGAGCTTGGTACCACAGTTAGGGGGTCAGGGGTGGGGTGAGAGCATGTGCTGAGACACACTGCCCCCCACAAGACCCCTAGACCCACCCATCCTGGCACGCCAGTGCACTTGGGGAAATCTGGCCAGACCTCATAATGTGCCCATAAACAACTACACATGGGCAGCCCAGGGCAGGCCACAGCTGCCCCCACTGGAGAGCTCCAACAGCCACACCCAGGGCCCGCACGACCCGACAGGTTTGACCCTGTGACCTTTGTCCTTCCTGGCTTTCTCTTTGCCTGGCATTTGGAAGGCAGGCTGAGTCCTCTGTCCCAGGGGCTCTTGGCAATTCGAGGGGTGAGGAGAGGCCTGGAGATGCTGACACTGAATTTCTTACTTACAGGCACGGGCACTTGAGCAAATAATCAAAAAGCCAGAGACCAGGCTGTATTGACTCCAGCTTGGAGGAATGGATGGTGGCAGTTACAGGAGAGAAGGAGCGAGGGAGGAGGCCAGGGAAGGAGCCATCTCCGAGGCCGGCTTTATTATTAACATGGGGCGGAAGGAAGGTAATGCCCACCCAGGGGTCACATGGAGCCTGAAGCTTCCTTCAGCCGGAGGGCTTGGCAGTGCTGGGACAGAGGTCTACAGCTCAGGGAAGACTTCCAAGCAGCCCCGGTGCAAGGGTGGGCACAGCTGGCTCTGCAAACAGAAAGGCAGGATGAGGGCTGTGAGCGGGGCTGCAGAGGCCAGGACTTCCCTTATTCACCTTATTCATCCTTACTTCATCCTTATATCACCTTATTTCATCCTTTATTCACCTTACCTTTCTCTGGCGCATCTCTGCAGCCTCTCTTGGTTACACATACTACGGCATCATTTTTTTCTGTTTTTTTTTTTTTTTTTTTTTGCCATTATTTTAAAAGGTGGGAATAGAAATGCAGACGTAGAGAACAGATATGTGGACGGGGGTGGGACAAGCTGAGAGAGTAGGACTGACAGACACACACTACCACGTGCAAAGTAGATAGATAGCAGGAAGCTGCTGTAGAGCCCGGGAGCTCAGCTCGCTGCTCTGTGATGACCTAAAGGGGTTAGATGGGGGTGGGAGTGGGATATATGCATACTTATGGCTGATTCATGCTGGTGTACAGAAACCAGCATATTGTAAAGCAATTATACTCTAATAAAAAATATTTTTAAACCAACACCGAAAAGAACCACATGAAGGTGACAGACACCTGACTGATGGATGAAAGACCCTGAAATTTTTCCCTGCTGGGTCCTTAGCGTTTCCTTACTATCCAGAGCCATCCGGAATCCCCGCTCTGCCGGCGCCTCGCAAACCTACCTCTCCTTAGAGCCCATCTTCAGGAATCTGCCTGGGATGGAGGAAAGCAGATAGGTAAGAAAAGGTAGTGGGGTAGAGGGGGCAGTGATTCGGGGCTCCCTGAGGTTTGGGGCCCTCCTCACAAGCCTGAGAGACCAAACCCTCGCCTGGCCCTCCCACCCCTCCCCGCCCACCTCCATCAGTCACCCAGGCGGGCTCTCACCTGTGCTTCTTGGCTCCGCAGCGGAATCTTTTGCCTTAAAGAGAGAAGGGAGGTTAGTTTTCCAAGGAGACCCTCTCTACCCTGGAGGACTCAGCTCTGTGGTCCCTCCTCCCTCCATCCTGCCAGCGCTGCTCCATGTCGGCCTTGGAGATCACAGCTGACTCTCTCCTTTCACATATGGATGGACCATAAGCGTTCAGAAGTCCAAGTCAGCAGTCCAGTTGGGCAGTCAACAAACATTATTGTGGTGGCAGCTCCGTGGTGGACTGTGTGTGCGTGTGTGTGTTAGTTGCTCAGGCAAGACAGACTCTTTGAGACCCCATGGACTGTAGCCCGCCTTCTCTGTCCATGGGATTCTCCAGGCAAGAATACTGAAGTGAGTTGCCATTTCCTTCGCCAGAGGATCTTTCCCACCTGGGGATCGAACCCTGGTCTCCTAAATTGCAGGCAGATTCTTTGCTGTTTGAGCTATAGGGAAGTCCGTGGTGGACTGTGAGCAGGCAATAGGAATGGTGCTGAGACAGCCATCACGGCGTCCCCCGAGGGAGCGTCCAGTGGAGGCTGGTTCCCTCCCTTCCCCTGCCCCAAGGGCATTGGAGCCTCCTGGGGCCAGCAGGAGCCGTTCCGTCTCGGCGGCACCCCTCGGGTCCACTAGAGGGCGCACTCGAGGAAAAGGGCACCTCCTGGGTGATCTAGGGACCAAGAGCCTCCTCTGCATCAGGGTGTCCATCCGTTCTCACATCCTCAGTGGGAGAGGCGAAGGCACCCGGGAAGTGGGTGAGAGGGCTCTCCTCTCCCCCACCCAGGAAGCCAGTGTGCTCAGCGGCTTTGAGGAGCTGTGCCCCCCTCAGCAACCCCTTCTACAGGAAGGCCCCACTTACTGAGGATGATGATGAGCCCCACGATGAAGGCCAGGGCAGCGAAGATCAGGCCCCCATTGCGGACGGTCTCGTAGTCTGCGGAAGGAGAGGGCGGGGAGGTGGGATGGGTGTCCCCAGACCCTTCCCTCAACCCCACAGTAATAACTTGGGAAGATGGGGGCACATGACCCAGGGCTGGGAGAGGCCAGGAACTGTGGGTGCCTGGTCGGGGGGGGTGTCACTCAGGAAGGGTGGGAGGAGGGGCCCACCAGGCTCACCGTAGTAGAATGGGTCCACATTCTCCTTGGGGCTGCCACCTGAGGAGAGAGCCAGAGGGGGGTGGGGGTGAGCCACAGAAACAGGGGGACTCCTGTCCTTCCAGTCCCAGCACCCCCAGAGGTCCAGGGGAGCAGGAGAAACTGCTGGAGGGACATCCCAGGAGCCGGGGCTGGCCACGCCCCCTCTGGTGGCAGCATCTGCCCTTGGTGGCTCCCGACGGTCAGCTTGGGACCCACCACTGAGCCTCCAAAGCAGGGATCCACCGTGCCCGGGAGTGGGGTGGGGCTGGCACTTCTGGGAGGCCACAGAAGCAGCTTCCACAAGCCTCAGCAGTGACCTCTCTCCATGTGACTAATCAGCCACAAGGCATTGGGTTTTTCCATAACATCGCACAGAAAAGTCTGAATGAACGTTTTGGGCAACCAATATTTGGCAAATATTTGTGAAGTGAACCAATGAATAAATAAATAGAACCTTAATGTTCACCGAACAGGAGGAAACCAAGGCCCAGTCTGAAGACTTTTCTAAAGTTCTGGTAAAAGTTGGAGGCAGAAATGAGTCTTGGACCCCTGTTTCTAGATCCTTCTCTCCTACGTGGCTATCCTTAGGGGAAAGCAAATTTCCCCTATTTCCCCAAATTTCAGAAACAGCATATTGGCATGTGGCAGACCAAGGCTAACAAAGCAGTAGCTCATTTACCCATCGAAACAACCCTGTGAGGCATTAATATTATTGCAATATAATCCATGAGACAATGGAGGCACAGCAGGGTTAAGCAACTCACTCAGAGTCACACAGCTAGAAAAAGGCAGAGTTGGGAATGAACCCAGGCCATTGGTTGTTAAAAATTGAGGTGCTTCACGCCTTTGCTGTGCTGCCTCTCACATGGTCGGGAGGAAGGAGACCTTTCAAGACCGGGTGGTCCCATCCAGTCTGCAGCCCCCAGCAGAGGTCATGGCCCTGCCCTCCCACCCTGTAAACTGAGCACATTGCTGTTGGGCAGCTGGAGGGCACCTGGCTAGAGCTCTTCTGTCATGTCTAGTGGTGGCCCCTCCTCTCTGCCCTGCTTGAGCCCCTTCTTGGCACTAGGGAAGCAGTGCCCAAGGTCAAAGGAGTGCGCCAGTCCTCACCTGCCAGGCTGTGCTGGACTGGGCCCTGGGCAGTGGGGTCCGGTGAGCCCAGCTCACCCCCTGGGCCAGGAGAGTTCAGGCTAGGAGGGGTCCACTGAAGGGCCTGAGGGGGCCCCAGGCACCTGTCCCCATGCATAAGGCCTCTGAGGTTGTCTCCCCAGTTTCAGCTCAAGTCTTGTTCAAGGTCACACGGGCATTAGCGTCAGAGCCATGATGGGACTTACCACTCCCCCTGCCACACCAGGAAACTGCCTCCTCCCTGACCACCTCGTCTTGAGCCACTGGATGAGCCCACCCCACCCAAAGACCTCAGCTTTTCTAGATCTGGCTCAAAAACCACCACAGTCGACAGCAGGCCTACTAGATTCCAGACCCGATTGCCCTCGTTCGCAGCATGCCTTCCAGGCGTAGGTCCTGAATGTGGGGGCTCTCGCCCTAAAGCCAGCCTGAGAAGGCTGACCTGGGGGCCACTGCTGCTCCGCCTCACCCCCATCTGCCTCCTGCTCTCGGTTTAGTCCAGAAGATACATGCTCACTGACCCCCCCATTCCCCAGCACCTCCTACTTGGCACCCAAGCTTCCACCATTCAAGCTAGATTGCTTTGGCGTTAAGGTGGGATCCTCTTTTAAAAGCAGATTTTCTTAGAGAGGAGGCTGGCACAGTATGAGAGAGGGGTGCTGGGTACTCTGGAAGATAGGGGTACCAGGAGACGGAAGAGGGGGTCCTGCTCACCCTCCAAAGATGGTCCAAGCACCTCCTGCTTCACACACATGCATGCACACACATGCACACACATGCACTCACCGTCATCTGTCAACTCTGCCATTTCCCCCACAGACCAGGCCCGTCCCCGCTGCCCTCTTCCCGCTGCCTCTGCTTCGGGGAGACTGCCTGGCTGTGGGGTGGCCAGAGATGGGGTGGGGGCATTAAACATTAACAGTGCCAGGTAATATTTACCCTGGTCACAAGAAAAGCCCGGGTGTGAACAGTGGGGCTCCTGCTGAGGCATGAGGAGGTGCACAGGCAGTGGGGGCAGGGAGGAGCTGGCCGTCTTTCCAAACCCTCCCAAAGGAAATTTCCAGAGAGAAGGGCCATGGGGTCCACCCCGCAGGAGGAGAAGCCACAGCTGGGGCCGTGACAGTGGGGAAGCGGGGGTTTTGAAATACATGCAGTGTTTACTACAGCTTCAGCTTCCAGGGCCAAGGAATGGATAGTCACGAAAACACAACAGAGCTAACATTTGGTAGGCGCTGAGCATGTGCCAGGCTCTTGCATGCACTGTCCTGCTAATTCCTGTGTTTGCTCCATTCCATGGGTAAAGAAACTGAGCTGGTCATTGTCCCCACAAGGACCCCTGGAGGTGGCCTGGGAAGTGCCATGATCTCCACTGGAAAGCCCAGGAAGATTGAGGGCAGGGAGATTGTGACTTGCCTAAATCACCCAGTCAGGGACGAATCCAGAGCTAGAAAGCCAGACCCCCATGACTATGTTCCCCAAACTCCTGGGGGCTCCCACACAGACACCGATGCCCCCTTATTATACGTTATCTTGGTCTCTTAGTAACATTTTTGTCTACCTTTGTAAGCTACAGTGGATTCTTTCTGGAGTATAAAAATAGGTGGAAAGTTGATAGATCAATGGTTATGATAGATGATAGGTTTATAGATAGGCAGGAGATCAAAGAGAAACAGGGAGCAAATCAATAGCTACATCTACCATAGTTACATTTTTAATTGTGTGTGCGTGACACTGTCCTAAAGACTTTACAAAAACCACCTCGTTTAGTCATCACAACAACTTGACGAGGCAAGGAAAGCATTATCATCATCCCCATTTTGTAGATGAAGGCACAAAGAAGTTAAATAACTTCCCAGAGGTCAGGCAGCTAGGAAGTGGGAGAACCACGCTCTGAACCTGGCAGCCTGGCTTCAGAGTTCCTACAGCTGGACAGACAGATGACCGACACAGAATGAGGGCTGTGGGACAAGTTGCCTTCCCAGCTCTTGACAGCTCAGAGATGCTGGGAGCAGAGATGACAGCACGCCCAGAACCCCAGACAGAGATGCCCTCATTTAGAAATCCTGCCTCTTCCCATTGCTGCTTTCCCTATACCCCTGGGGAACTGGGGGTGCTCTTGAAAGTGATGGGGTGACACTTGTGTCAGAATCCAGGACGGTGGCGGTGGGGGGGGGAGCGAGATTCAGGGCACTCACCCAGGTACCACCTGTCCATAGCAGGAGCTGCTGGCTGTGTCTTCAGAGGAAGAGAGCGTCGTGAGGTGCTAGTGACCCAGGGCCTGAATGCGAAGAGCCGCCCTCCCTCTCTCCACAGCCCAGCTGAGCCCACGGGCAGGAAGAGACAAAGGCAGGGAGGAGGGGCTGGCAACGGAGCCCTCACCTCGTGCCTGCCTGCCAGCCTGCCTGGGCGGGCTGGGCTAGGCTCCACGTGAGAAGGGGCAGATTCTCTGACCTCCAAGAGCACCTGAGAAAGAGGGGGAGCTGTGAGTGTCCACAAACAAACCGCAGCCCCCACACTGGGGTGAGATGCCTCCATGTAGCTCAGGGTGCCTGCAAAGGTCACCAGGAGCCAGGAAGTCCCTGGCCAGGGCCACAGCCCATGGAATCAGAGTCCCTGATCTTCCCCTGCCCCGGGGCTAAGGGCATCTGAAAGAGACACTCAGGGACAGGCGGGGGTCCCCCCAAATCTTTCCCCAGTGACACCTTCTTCCTCCAGCTCAGTTGGCCTTGGCCCCAATGTATGCAGCCCCAAGGGTCTGTTCTGGAGCCCGGAGCCCCCTGAGACTGGACAGGACCGTGGGCAGCCCCTTGGAAGCTGCCCCGGGTGGGAGGGAGTGCTTTCTAGCCATGGCGCTGGGCCCAGGGCACGGTCGGCAGCCTCCTGCGTCTCCCCGGGAGCCGGGTGGAGATGGGGAGCAGCTGGTGCTGTGAGGAGGAGCGGGAACCTGGGCTTCCTCACCTGGGATCCCTCACTTGGCCCCTAGGGTATGAGCTCAGGCTGTGAGGTCAGACCCGCTTGCCGCCTCGGCTTCACGAGGCACCGGAGGGCTGCCAGTTGGTGCCTCGGGGTGGGGGCGCCCAAAAGACAGTACTTCTAGTGGGAGGGCAGGTGCGGTGGGCCCGTCTCCCAGCTGGAGCCAGGAGCCACCGGGGGAACTGGGAGGCGAGCAGTGTCCCCCAAACCTAGCTCAAGGGGGCCTGTTCTCTGGCCACTGGGGCCGCTGTCAGGGCCTGGAAGGAGGCTGCAGAAAGCAGTCTGTGAGGCTCACTGGGGACCACGGGCTCCCAGGGGCTCCTCCTCGGTCCCTTGTGGGCCGCCCCAACACAGACAGTGAACAGCAGGGTCTGCGAGGTACAGATCTGGCCTGGGCTCTGGTCAGATGACACCCACTGCTCTGCCCCTCCTTAGCAACACCTCCTGCCCCAAGGGGATGACTAATGTCATGGGGGAGTCATCTGGCTGAGCTGAGATCTGTCCTGGGGAGCCACACCCACCCCAGCAGGCAGCCCTGCCTCGGGGCTCCGTCCCCTTTTCCCCACCACCCAGAAGGCTGCCCAGGGGCCCAGCTGCTCGTGAGACCCCTGCCCCACCCATGGTCACATGCTGCCAAGTGGAAACCTGCGTGCTCACAGCCCAGAGCCACAGAGCAGACATCCCCCAGGCTGGGAGCTTGGAGAAACTCCTGAATCTCAGGACCAGATAGCCGCTTAGAAGTTGCCTGGTGCAGACTTATCAGTGGCCCTGAAAGAAAGCAGAGACATCAGCCAGGACCACTCCCCCGCGATACACACTCTCTCACACACACACACGCCCAGACACGAATGCTGTGAAGAAAGGCATCTCCATCCCAAGTGGAGACCCTGAGCCCTGTGTCGCTGATTAACTAGAAAGAGCTTCCAAGGTCATCCCACCCAACTCCTTCACTTTACTAAGGGTTCACTCTCCTGTTCACACTCTCTGAGGACTGTGCATGCGTGCATGCTCAGTTACTCAGTCGTGTCCAACTCTTTGTGACCCCCTGGACTGTAGCCTGCCAGGCTCCTCTGTCCATAGAATTTTCCAGGCAAGAATACTGGAGTGGGTTGCCATTTCCTCCTCCAAGGAATCTTCCCAACCCAGAGGCTGAACCCATGTCTTCTGCGTCTCCTGCATTGCAGGTGATTCTTTACCGCTGAGCCATCGGGGAAGCCTTAAGTAAAAGCCAAAACCGTTCTTGTATTCTAGAAACCCTTCTGTATCTGGCCCCAGTGACCCCTCCAACCTTGTCTCTAATGACTTCCCTGCTCCTTCTCCCTGTTCCAGCCATACTAGTCTCCCTGATGGTCCTCTGACCCTCCAGATACACTCCTGCCTCAGGACTTTACCCCTGCTATTCTCTCTTCCTGAAGACACTTCTTCCAGAAAACTCTTTGGCTTAACTTGCTCAGGCAATGCCCCTTCCTTGCATTCTAGCCTATAATTTACACACCTATATTTCAGATCCCTTCTTAGCCTTATTATATTTTTGTAGCACTTATTACAGCAGATAAATTCTATATTTTCCTTAACTTGCTTCTCACTTTTCTCTCTCAACTAAAACTAAATTCCAGGAGAGCAGGGATTTTTGTTTGCTGTGCTTGTTCCTAGATCCCTAGTGCCTGAACAGGCCTGGCTCTGGGTGGACCCCCGATTTTGTTAAATGAATGAATTGGTTCCAAAAGTGAAATAATTTTGCCAGTGGCACAGGCAGACTCACAGCGTGCCTAATGCAACCTCTTCTCATGACTCACCTGCTCTCTAATAAGTAGCAAGAACTAGTTTGTCCCCACAGAGAGACTGTGGGTGGCCAGAACCCCCCATCTCCTGCCAACAGCTCCCCTAGAGTCCTTCCTGGGGAGTTCCCTGTTCCTGCCCCTCAAATCCCCTCCAGCGCTTCACTTAGAGCCCTGCAGAAATTTTCATTAAAATGTTCGCCTTGTGCATTCAGGGGAAGCCTGATGTTATAAGTTAAGGGAGTCCTGCCCCTTTCCCCTCACTCACACCCAGTCCTTCCTTGTCCTGACTGAGCTCATCAGCCTAGCTGACACTGAGACACCCTACATTCTTCCAGTGTTGGCTTCTTCAACCTGGACCATGGCCCACGATCCCACAGAGAGAAGCCCAGGGGAGCCTCTCCCCCATATATGTCTCTTCAGGCAGGTCAGGGGTCCCTGCAGGAACGTGCACCCACACTTAAATCCTGTGCATCCTTCTCCCATCTGTAAAATGGGATGATAGCACCTACCTTGCAGGGTTGTCGCAAGAATAGAGGTGATGTAGGTAGAAGGCCTGGCCAAGAGGGTCCTAATAGGTGCCACCTTCATGACCCTCACCCTAGCCAGGCCTCCAGGAGATGAGGACACTCTTGTGTCTTAATCTCTTCCCCAGGCTGTCCCCAGCAGGGTGATCTTTAAAATGGGCTCTTGGGGCACATTTCTGCCCATGACCTTCAGCATGATCTCTGCCAGCCGACCACCCACCCAGCACCCCAAAACTTCCCTTCCTCCCCCAACACCCTGCATAACTTGGCTGTTCCCTGCTGGGGGCTGGCCCCTTTTCTTGTTCTTCCAGTCTCTTCTGGGATATGGGGGCAACTGGGGTGGGAACACAACTCTTCCATCCAAAGACTACAATGCAAAGACCCCCCCCCCAACCCCTCTTCTCTTGTCTGTTGTTCCAGGCTGGAGCCAAAGAGGGTCACATTCTGCTGTTTTCCCCAAGACCCAGAAGTCAAGGAGCTCTTTGGGAGACACGGAGAGGTGGTTCCAACTCCCAGACCCCACCTTCAGCATTGTCCAAAGGGACAGTGTCTTCAGCTGGTGTGCCTCAGCCTCCCCTGTCTTCCCTAGCAGGCCTCCTTCGTCCCCCGACTCCTCAGCCTCGGGCAGCCATCTGGGGTGGTCATGGTTGAGCTGGTGGGTGAAGGGTTGAGAGCCTGCGACATCGCCTGAGCCTTGTCTCCGGTAATGAGGCAAAGGCCCTCATTGCCAGCCTCCCTGAGATGGGCTCCTCCAGATCCACCAGCCCTGGGCCTGGGGGCTGCATGGAAGTGGGCACAGCCTTGGACTCTAGGCTGCCCACCAGTCCTCGGTGGCTCGCAGTTAGAGAGAGGCCAGGAGTCCCTAGAAAGTCCGATTCCTGGCTCAGGTCCGTCCTCAGCTGCATGGTATGCATGGTCACCTGGCAGGGAACGTGGTGGCTCTCGGGCCACAACTGTGCTGCCCAGAGGTCCCAAACCCCAGGGAACACTGTCTCCTGCTGTGGCTGTGGATGCCAGGGTGACTAGGGTCTTATAAGGCAGGGCTGGGAGGAGGTGGGCCCTGGAGGGTCCATTCCTTAACAGTTGGCATCAAGATGGCCTGAGCTGTGGGGCACACAGGTCCTGGGAGCTGCCAAGAGGCAATGTACTCAGAGCCAAGGTCACCCAGGCCTTTCTGCTCCCTGAGCAGGCAGGAGCTGCAGACAGCCTCTTAGGTTGCTACAGCTGGTGACAAGGGCAAACCCGTTTGACCCACCTCTCCCACAGTGAATACCCTGGAGAGAAATGCATTCTTGACTTTCCTAAGAACTCGCGTCTGCGCTTGAACTAGAACAGAGGCTGTTTCTCTCCAGTGGCAGCCGTTCTCCTTCCGGTAACCTCATTCCCCCTTGTCTCTGAAAAGCAGCTCCAAGCTCACCACCTCCAGGAAGACCACCAGGAGCAAACCCACCCCCTGCTGTTCCTGCCCTTCCTTCATGACCTTCTGGATTCCACTGCCATGGCCCAAATAGCTCACATCTGGCTTTGTAATCATCTTTGTCTTTGACTTCAGAGACTACCAAGTCTGTCCTGGCTTCTTCAAGAACACAGATTATAAGGTCTGGAGTCTGGCCCCCATCTCTGCTCACTTGGTAACAATTCCATCCATTTTATCATTCTCAATAGTTTCAAAGAACTCTTGCCTCTTGGACTTGTTTCATTCATCCCACTCATCCAAGCAGATTTTGTGATACTCATGGAGAAGGAGACTCTCACAGTATGTAGATAAGTTAGAACTTGAACCCCGGCCTACAGGACAGAAGGGGAACCCTGCTATCACAGAAAGAGCACAAAGGACCTGAATGGTAATACAAATATTAATAATGTGGACCAAAAAAAAAAAAAAGTTGCCTGCCATTTCAGTAAAGAATGTTGCCCTCCAAACCATCAACCACTGCTGATGACAGTGTACCCTGAGGGGAATTTAGGGTGGAGAAAAACAGGGTATTAGCCCTAGATAGCTAAGATGCATATCAAAGGAATAATTTCAATAAGCCCAGAATCTTGCCTCTTCCCTTACATAGAAAGGCATGAAGATCCTTAACTTGGGATGCCTGGTTTTTATGATTAGCAGTAATCTTTTCATGTTTAGCTACTTTTTTTTTTTTTCAGTAGAAACTCCTATAAATTCTAGTTTCTCCCTTACCTCTTTGAAACAGTTTCTCAGAGCTACCTGAAAGGCCATCTCCCAGACTAGAGTCTTCAGTAATTGTTCATTGTTGTTCAGTTGCTAAGTCGTGTCTGACTCTTTGTGACCCCATGGACTGCAGCATGCCAGGCTTCCCTGTCCTTCACTATCTCCTGGAGTTTGCTGAAATTCATGTCCATTGAGTCAGTGATGCCATCCAACCATCTCATCCTCTGTCTCCCGCTTCTCTTACCCTCAATCTTTCCCGGCATTAGGGTCTTTTCCAATGAGTTGGCTCTTCGCATCAGGCTGCCCAAGGATTGGAATTTCAGCTTCAGCACCAGTCCTTCCAATGAATATTCACAGTTGATTTCCTTTAGGACTGACTGGTTTGGTCTTGCTGACCAAGGGACTCTCAAGAGTCTTCTCCAGCACCACAGTTTGAAAGCATCAATTCTTTGGTGCTCAGCCTTCTTTATGGTCCAACTCTCACATCTGTACATTACTAGAAAAACCATAGCTTTGACTATATGGGCCTTTGTTGGCAAAATGATAGCTTTTTAATTGTCCTCATTAATACCCCCAAATAAAACATAATCCTCAACTTTTAGGTTGTATGCTTTTTTTCAGCTGAAAATAACATAATATCTACATGTAAAATTTTCAGTATTTTTATGTCTAGTGTCTCACTTTGACTCTGTGAGGTAACAGGAAAGATACTGATGGACCCATTGTGCAGTTGAGGAAACCAAGGCTCCCGAGACTACACAGGAGCCCAGCTTACCCCATGGCTAGGAAGGACTTAGTTTTGCAGAGATGGAAACTGACAAAGATGCTGGAGTCTGGCCCAGATCACACAGCTAGAGGGAACACAAGGAGTGTCCTGAGCCTTTTTCAGTTCCAGCAGGCACTGGCTGGGAGGCAGGAACCCACTCTTCTGGATGGTGCAGGGGGCCCACCGCCCAACAGCTCCTGCCACCGCAAATCCTTCAGGACACCCGATCGCAGCATCACCTGCTCTGCCATCACTGCCTTGGCCGGTGCCCCACTATTGTGCAACCAGGCACGGGGCTGGGGCTGGCTCCAGAAAATCAACAGCGGTTGGCTTGATCTGGCTGATTCTGCCCCCCTGGAGTTCAACTGTGACAGCAATGAATCTGGCTAATGGTGAGAGGTGGCCGTTCTTCCTCTCTGTGGCCTGGAGACAGGTATTTCCAAGGCTCCTCCCCTAGTTCAGGCAAACACACCTGACCTACCTGTGCCCCCCCCCCCCCCCGCTGCACCCCCCTCAGTCTCTGTCACTCTCTCTCCGGGTCCAGGGTGAGGCAGATTAGCCAGGGGCAAGGTGGGGTGAACCAGACAGAGCTGGACAGCTCTCTCACCCCTCAGTCCTGCCAGCCACCCCTGCCAACCTAGGATCCCAGGGAGGGCAGAACTCTCCTCCCCACAGGAAGAGAAGGTGCCCGGTGACCTTGGGGTGTGCTTCAGCCTGGAGACCCCCTCACCCACCTCTCTCTCCTGGCTGCTTGCACTCTGCCTGTCTTCCAAGAACAACTTGGCAACTTCCAATCCACAACCTGCACAGGGTAGCGGGGGGGAGTGATAGGGAGGGCCACAGCCCAGGGTGGGGGTGGGGAGCAAGCAGGTTGACCTATTTTTATGTGGTGCTAAGTAGCATAAACAGCTCATGCAAATTGACTTGCAAATTGTTGGAGTGGAATTCAGGGGGAGGTGGGGAGCAGGGGGAGCGGCTGGGGGTGTGGAAGGTGTAGGACAACTGAGATTTCTGTCTGAGACCCTTCTGGGAAATGGCACATCACGGCAGCTTTCCTGTTCAGTCCAGTTGCGTTCACTATATTCAACCAAGTCAGAAATATAAGCCATGTGCCTTAGAGGCTGAGTGCGCAGACGAGGTCCTGCCTGCATGAGTACAGGTCCAAAAAGGGAGACATGTCTGGACTCTGGGCTCCTCTGCCCTGGCCCATGCCCTCCAGCTACACTGGCTCATCCATCCATTGGTTGGGATGTGATGGGTCCCCAGTTCAGGCCTGGACACTTAGGTCATTCTGGGTAGGTCCTCAGAGCCCATCTTGCCTAGAGGATTCTACCTGGTGGTCCTTTTCCTTCTCCTTGAACACTTCCAGTGACAGGGAGCTCACTCTCGTCTTGCATCATCATAGCCTGGGAACTGAGGATTCACTCATATGAGGCCAAGTTTTGCATCCTGCTCACATCCACCTGATGGCCCTGGGTCCCTTCCTCTGAAGCACAGGGTCACACTGCCTTAGAGCTGCATGGGCCTGGCCTAGACCTTGGCTTTGCCAGCAGCAGTGCAAACCCAGGCAGGTTCCACTGAGCCTCAGTTTCCTCATCTGTAAAATAGGGATGCCATCATATATAGCTGTGAGTTCTAAACGAGTTGGAACCCGTGAAGACCTCAGCCCAGGGTTTGGCACATAGTAAGTGCATGGTAAATGTTAGCTGCCTTCATTCATTCATCCATTATTATTATTATTATTATTATTATTTTGATCATCAGTTTCTTTGTTCTTTATGTTTTTGTTTTCAGACCACTCACTTCCTACAGGACCCTCCTCAGAGCACAGTTCAGCTAGCTGATGCCCTGAAGGGATCGCCAGGCTCTAGTTGCAGTCTCACCAGCCCAGACAATCCTCTTCCTCTGTCTGGTGCCAGCCTCCCGGAGAAGGAAGCCAGGCCATGTGTGTGCTGTTAAGAACTCGGGAGACAGACAGCTGCACCCAACGCCTAGCTCCTCCATCTGCCAGTCATGCTAGTCTTGCACTAGACCTGTCACAGATCTATCAGAGAGGCCGTAAAATGTGAATAGCTCAGAGATCATGCCAGATGGCCAGGAGGAAAAATAGGTAGGTGCTCAGAGTCTGGCAGAGTAGAGAGAACCATCTTATGGTTTATGCTAGAGATAAGAACTACTCTTTTCTATTGTTAACGTAATTATTACGAGAAAAATCAGAACCTCCCCATTGGACTGGCTCACTTGTTTTTATTGTTTCATGTTTTCTTTTCAATAATCAATGTGGGGAGAAAACCAACTTATTAAAAAATTAATCTTATTTGTTTATGGCGGCGCTGGGTCTTTGTTGCTGCGCACAGGCTTTCTCTAGTGGCGGTGAGCGGGGGCTCCTCTCCAGCAGCGGTGTGCAGGCTTCCCATTGTGGTGGCCTCTCTTGTTGCAGACTCAGGGTCTAGAGTGTACAGGCTTTAGTAGTTCTGGCACAGGATTTAGTTCCCCCAAAGCATGTGGAATCTTCCTGGACTAGGCATCAAACCCATGTCCCCTACATTGACAGGTGGCTTCTTAACCCCTGGACCACCTGGGAAGTCCCTCACCAACTTTTGTGCATCTGGGGCTTCTAAGGATCTTCATTCGGCCTTTCTCTGCAACTGCTGCAAAGCCTATCAACTCCCTGACCCACAGTCAGAGTTTATACAAAGTATGACCAGAGCTGTTTCAACCACCACGATCTCTGGGTTGACAGTGTTAAGTATGATCTCAACTATAAGCCTCAGTCTTTTCAAGGACCTGGGGGACTGAGGGTACAAGCAGGGCAGAAGGACAGGCATCACACATGTCCCAGGGGTGACCAGGGCGTGGCTGAACCCTGAAGTCCCTCAGGACCCGTGCCTTGTGATTCTACAGCTCCAAACAACTCATAGAATCTAGACAGACTCTATGAAGATTTTCTGAGACTGTAAAGTGTTCCAGGCATTCTTATGTCTGAAGGAGACATAGTCCATGCCCCCTAGGAACTGGGTCTCACAATAAAGACAGACAAAACACTTGGAGGTGGGGGCCACATGTGGATGACCCCCAAGGAAAACAGCCCAACAGCTGTGTTCGTTTGGCCAACAGTCCTTTTTTAAAAACCGAATTGGAATGTCTTTGGGAGGACACTCTAGGTGACCCCACAGCCCTATGCCCCATTGTTGTGTCACTGCCAAAATGGACATTATCCACCTGGTCTCTACAATACAGATCCAAGACATAGAGTATTAAACACAAAGACAAAAAGGCACGAGCCAGTGTGACTACGTGCACAGAAAAGGAGGGACTTATCTACCTTAAGTTTGAGAAGGCTTCACAGAGGAGGGAGAATTAGGGTTTAGAGAAAGGTGAAAGGGTGAGGGCTTTGATCCTAACCCAAGTAACTCACCCATAACCCTCTTTGTCAAGTTCTTAGGTATTGGCTCCAGAACTGACCAGAAGAACAGGTTAGAACCTTTTACTCCAGGCCAGCAAGCCCTCAGGACTCCCCTCTCTCCAGGACAGGTAGGAGGCATGGGTAAGGCTGTGGGGTGGAGCCTGAAACCCGTGCCCTGGGGTGGAAACAGGAGGAGAAGGGGGTGCGGCTAAAAGAGGGGAGAGGAAGAGGGGCCAGAGAAGAAGCGGGGAGGCGCTCAGTGGTCAAGCAGCCGAAACAGAGAGCACCTGGCTGCCCTGCGGCCGTCACTTTCTCTGACCAAGGACACCCTCCCTTTAGCCCTTCGAGCACCATAGGTCCTACAAACATTCTTTCACAAAAAGGAAAGCACCTCAGAGCCACTAGGAAACAAGTGGTATTTTATTCCATTTTGTCCTTGTTGAGAGGAGAGATCACGACACAGAGAACAGCAGTCCTGGTCACAGCGGCACGGTTTGGTCAGCTTCCACGAAAACACGAGGGGCGGGAGGGGGGGGGTCTGACTTTCCACTCTCTTCACCACCTGGGACCTCCTGCTGCTCCCCCTGCAGCGGGGCTGCCCGGAGCCCTGCCCAGTCCCTAACCTGGTGCCGGGTTAGGGACACCACTTTAGCAGAGGGGGCGGGAGCCAGCGCTGCTGCCTGGCCAGCAGGGCACAGACAGCGAAGCAGAGGACCCCTGCTCTTTCTCAATGCTGCCCCTCCCCAGAGCATGGGCCCCAGCCAAATGCATCCATTCAGCCATCACCTGCCAGAGCCCCAGTTCAGGGATGAGAGTCTGGGTCCGGGCAAGCTGGCTATAGATGGGCGTCTCGGGAGCAGGGAAAGCTGGAGAAGGGCATATGGTTCTAGAGCCCGGGGGGTTATTGCTGAGAAGATATGCAAGGGGCACATTTCCCCGGGGGCAGGGTAAGGCGGGGCATATGGGCACCAAGGAAGGGGTTCAGCCACCCAAGGGCAAGGTGGGCTCATCAGCTCCTTGCTGGAACCTCCCACTGCCAAGAAACCTCAGCACAGATTTAGCCCAGGGACAAGTATAGAAGCAAGGTTCTTACAAAAGGAGTGAAAAGCAGCCATGCAGAAGGATCATGAAGGTGATGTAAACCTTCCCAAGTCCCAAGCCAACTGGAGAGTCCCACCAGACCCCCATATCCACCCTGAAATCAAGAGAAGGGACTGGTCTCTCAGAGAAAAAGCAGACTCCCAAGAGTGGGAGGTGATAGGGCCACAGAGAGGGGAGCTGACAGCCACATGGCTCAGCTCCGGCCCAGGAAAGTGGGTTCGGGTTCACCAAAACACGACATCATCCACGGACAAGCAACCACAAAGATCACAGTCATCAGACACACACACACAGACACACACGTCACAGGAGGCGGACAAGGCAGGGCTGCATTATTAAGTTGAGGACAGGTGTTGAGGGGCTGGGGACACAGAAGTTCTTGGCTTCTCCTGGGGAAAGACCTGTTGCTGAAGTGGCCGGTTTTCTTAAGCATCAGTATTTGCATCTAAAGGTCCAAGCAGCTGCCTTCAGGTTCTGGAGGTTGAAGCAGAAGAGAATTCAAATTAGAACAAACCTCTGGCTTCCTTTTAAACCTCTTCATCCACGTGTCTCCCAGCCACTCCTTAGGGCAGCCCCTCTGCCCATGGAAACTCCTAAGATGAGACCCACTCCAAGTGCCTTGTCCTCAGTAAAAGAAGGAGGATGAGTGAGAAGCAGGACCAGGAGATGAAGGAGCTCAAGGTGGGGCTCTCTCAGGGGGATGGAAAGAATTGTTAAACCTTTATCAGGACACCCTAAAGAATTGCCCACAGTCCTGAGACTCAGGAGAACAGGGCTTCCAAGGAAGTTCTAGTTTAAAAAAAAAAAAAAAGACAATTGTTGGCTCAAGGCTCCCTCCCTGGCACCTCCCCACACGGCCCCCCCAGATTCAGAACCACCAGCTGCCATGATGTGGACAGAACACTGAGCCACAGTTGGGACACCTGCCACCTGAATTGGATCTATACCACGTCAAGCAGAGGCATCCTTGACCTCTCCATGGCCCAGCTAGAAAACGGAGGCAATGAGCCCCACTCTGCCCACCCACAGGGCTGTCATAAGGCTAGAAAAGCACTTAGGAGTGAATTCAAATGCTCCACAGGTACCCCGTGTTATTACCATCACAGTAAGAGCTGGTGTACCGGCATTGTACATCTAGAAATTTCTTTCAACTCACAATTTAGGATAAAGTATATCCCTTATTTGGGGTTTCCCTGCTGGCTCAGTGGTAAACAACCTGCCTACTAATGAGAAGACACGGGTTCGATCCCAGGGTTGGGAAGATCCCCTGAAGAAGGAAATGGCAACCCGCTCCAGTATTCTTGCCTGGGAATACTGGGAAGAATTCTAGTAATCCACGGATAAGAAGCCCCATGGACGGAAGGAGCCTGGCGGGCTACAGTCCATGGGGTCGCAAAGAGTTCACACTACTTAGCAACTAAACCACAACATATCCCTTATTTGTATGAAAAAAAAGGCAGAGTGAGCTAACAGAAGACTGACCCCTGCCATGTCCCAGTATGTTGCAGGGTATGTTATAAAGGGAGACAGGCAGGAGCAGGGGGGTGTGGTGAAATTCAGCCCCCAACTATCAATACAAAGTCCTTGAGCTCAAGTTCCAGTCTGTTCCTTACCATCTGTATGGCTCTTCTCTCTGACCTCAATTTATTCATCTATAGAATGGGGCTAAACCCCACCTGTCCTACTTACTTTTTCTGGCAGGCTTGAGTGAGTTTGTGTATATGGCAGCAATTTGAAAACCCTAAAGCATTTAGATTATTGCTTTCCTGCATTTCTATAACAAATCATGGAAATGGATACTAAACAGTAGCTTAGTGCCCCTAAACGTCAAGAACTGATAATGCTGGTATGGCCTTGGGGGTGGGGGTTTGGGGCCATATACTATTCTTCCTACTTCTGTGTAGGTTGGAAAGTTTCAAAATAAAATGTTAACTTCAAAGGATGGCCTGAGGAACTTTCTGAATCATCACTGGAAGCCACTGTCTTTATACTACTTTGATATCAGGAGCATTTCACAAATGCTAATTCCCTCCCAAGTCATGTCCACATGGCAGCTAGGATGATGCCCGAGCAACCTGACTGCTGGGTTGTGAGGAAGCTCTATTTCCCAACTGCATATTCTGTGTGTGTGTGCGTGTGTGCGGTACTGGGAGGTTTTAGTCCCGCTGTCTCATCACCCTTCAGATGTGAGTTTCTGCAGAGCACAGCTCATAATAAAAGCCATGCACATTGCAAAAGCTAGCCAATTCTTCCCTGATGACTCCTCAGCCAGACTCTGGTCAGAATAGTGATGGTGACAGGAAGATATGGGCAGACAGCATCTTACCTTTGCGCCTGGGGGCTGCACTTCAGTTCTCTGCTTTCTGGGGCTCTGTGGCTGGAAAAAGAACCAGAATGGAGCATCGTGAATGTATGGAGGGTGGTAAATGAGCGCATCACCCCAGTGGGCCACCCTCCTGCAGCAGCTATGCCTGTCTCTGAGGTCAGGGGGAGCCTGACCCGCAGAGCAGAGGTGATTCGTGCAGACTGCCAGTCAGACAAACCTGGGCAGATCCCTGTCTGCTACTTGCCTGTTAGAGGACTTGGCATGTTCCTGAACTTTTCTGAGTCCCTCTGTTGTAAAATGTGGAGAGTGACGCCTACCTCCTGGGGCTGTGTGCCCATCACTGAGAAGTGAAGCACTTTCCACCATGCCCAATACTAAGCAGAGTCCCTGTAAATAGCAGTCATCAGGAATAGCAGCCTGTCTAGTGGAGGTGAGGGGATGACACAGAACAGAGGACCTGGGACCCCCCTCTGGCACCAGGAAACATGCCTGGCCAGTTAGCTCTCAAGAAGCCACAGCACCTGGCAAGCATCCTCCATCCCAAGCTGTACAAGGACCCTTGCCCATTTCCTCCATCCCACCTGGGCAGGTGGTCTTGATACTTACCATTTGCAGTGACGAGGTTTTCCACCTGAGCCTCCTCATCCCCAGGAGCGCTGTAGGCGGATGAGATGCAAGCCCGTCAGAGGTCTCCAGGGCAAACCCAGAGAGCATCACCACTCCCCTTGCTGGGGTAGGGCCCAGGGATTCATCTCCTCCAGGTCACGGTGGATCATTCTGCATTATGGGGCTCATGGGGTTGGGGGAGGTCAGAGGAATTTACGGGCACCCTTCGATGTTGGCACCGAGGGGGGTAAGTGCTGGGAAGGGGTGTGTCCTGCAACTGACTTGGGACTTCTGAGGTCCAGGGCTACCCTGGGTTACCATGGGGACTAATGAGTGTGCCCTTATGTAGGGACAAAAGGGTAAGTGAGAGGAAGCCCAAATTTCCACAAAAACAAAGAGCCTCATGAACAGGTGACCTGCAGAGCAGCATCACAGGTCCTGGAGAGAGGAGACAGACCTCAAGAGAGAACCTGAGGCCAAGCCCAACTGTCTTAAGGGTCTCCAGACAAGGATCCAGCATCTTCTTCCTCCCCTTCCCCCACCCCACACATACGTCAGAAGAAACAAGGGCAGGCTGACCCTTGATGCTTTTGATCTCTACTTTGCCCCCAAGGCTGCCTGGCAAACCTCAAAACTTCTATCCCTACTCCGACGCACATGGCCTGTCTCTGAGACAAGAATCCAGAAATACATTCATTTGGAGTCACACACCATGGGCCCCTCCCCACCCCCTCCAAGCGTCACCCCAGGTATCCTCACCGCGGCTTCTGATTGAAACTGCACTTGCATCGGCGACCTGAAAGGCAAAGAAACCATCCAGGGTCAGTGTCTGGCTTGGCCAGAGCAGGGCTGCGCTGTGAGTCTGTGTGACTAGCAGCCTGGGATCCTGCGCAGTGCGCGACTTGCACAGCTGTGTGTGGCGACCCCTGGTTGGAGGAGGGCTCTTCTGATGTCAAGGTTCATCATGACTGTCTGACCACGTAAGCGCTGACAGCTGCGAGCAGCCCAGGCTCACGAGGGGAAACAAATGCAGGGGGACAAGTCTTGGAGCCCTCTAAGGACAGCCCCTGTCTCCTCTCCCCTGCAACTTCCCCACTCAAGCCCTGATGGATACAGCCACCCCGCCCCTTTGTATCTGTGCTTGCTCTCATCGAGTACTTGTTTTGTTCATGCTTCAGTGTTTCACTGAGCACCTACTATGTGTCCAGCAGTGTATCAGGTCCTGGAGATAACTAGGAAGACACATGGGCTCCTTCCCTCTCCAGGAAAGAGAACTGCCAGGCTTTTACACCGTATACTACCTGCTTCACAGCCACAGACATTGCTCTTAGAGAGTGAACAAAGGAACAAACATACTTACTGAGAATAAGCAGGATCCCCACTGAGAAGAGGACCACAGCAAACACCAATCCCCCGATTCTCAGGGTCTGGTAGTCTGCAAAAGGAACAAGAGTGAGAGACAGAGAGGGGAAGGGCCAGGGAGAGCATGTCAGTCCCTCCCCCGGATGGGGGAGTCCCCTCACCATCACCCAGGGTTACCATCACCACTCACCATAATGAAAAGGGTCCTTTTCTTTCTCCTGCTCAGCTGCTGGAAAAACAAACAGGTGTGGTCAAGAGGAAGACAGCTCACATCCTGATTCCCAAGTCTCCCACCTTGTCTCACAGGCCTCACTCCCCACAAAGGGATCCCTGGAGAGCAGGGCCCAGGAAGCAGAGATGCTCAGAGAAGCACGCAAGGGTGGGCCAGCCTGCCAGGGTCACTGCGGGGGCCAAAGGCAGGTGCAGCTCAGAGCCCGAGTCAGTCTGCGTTCACAGGAGCCACACGTGTTGCCCCTTTTGAATCTTACATCATCCCCAAAAGGCAGGGGGATTTTCTTCTTGGTACAGGTGGGGAGATTGCAACCAAGGGAGGACACGTGACTCGCACAATCTAGACCAATGTGCAGGTCTGGCTCTTAGTATTCATGCTGAGTTTACAGGGACCTGCTGTGCTTGGGGGCAGGAACCAGTGGGGAGGGGTGGGCAGGCTGGATTGGGGGCTAAGTTAGCTGCTGCCTTCCAGGACTTTCTTTGCAGACTAAAGGCGGGGAAGCTGATCAGACATGTAGAATCTCAGAGCCCCCCGCCCCGCGTGTCCCACAGGGCCAGGGCCTTCCCTGAGAAAGGGCCGTGGCTGCCACTCTGTGAAGCCAGGTCCCGAGGGGCACTCACCACTGGCCAGGACCGCTGGGGCCAGGAGGCCACACAGGAGCAGCAGCACCACTTCCATGGCGTCTGGGGACAGAGGGAGGGAAATGATTCTCTGGGTAGGCGACTCCCCACTCTAACCCTCAGCCCGGCCAGGGCCGCAGTCGGACCGCACCCTGACTCCAAGCTCTCCCCTCACACGGTTTGAGGTCTGACAACAAAGCCGAAGCAGCTGCCATTCACGGACTTCTTACAGAGGGCTCTGCAAGCATGAATTCAATTACAATGGAATCAGTTCAACCAGCAGGCACTGTGACTAATAACCCACTTTGCAGGTGAAGAGCCTGAGCTTAAAGGAGATGAATAACACTCCTGGTAGCAAGCAGCAGAGATTGGCTCCTAACCCAGCTCAGGAATGCCTCCACCAGGCCGCCTCTCCGGTGCCAAAGTCACAAAACCCCAAGGGTTTGGGGAGATCATCTCACCTGAGTCCTCCTCCCCAGACCACCCAGAGACGTGGCCATCTCTAGCTCATTAAGATGCCTGGGACTTCTGCCCTCATCTTCTACAACCCAGACCCACTGGTGGAAGTTCTATCAGATTAAATGGGGGCAGGTTGATCAATGCCCCTGGTGTCCAGCCAGGGGTGAGGGTGGGAGGCCTGCTGTTTCCTGGACTCTGTATAGTAAACCCTGAAGGGCTGACATCTCTCCTCAAGGTGCCCCCACACCCTCCCACCTCTGAAGTGCCCAAGTCAACTCCTTTCATAGACTAATTCATAAACCTCTGAAAGGTGGTTTGATTAAACAAGGGGAGCATGGAGACAGGTTCTCGGAGCATCAACGTCCAACCTCCCCTTCCCCAGCAGGTGCCTGAGACTTCTGCTTAAGCTCCTGGTCCCTGGGTCAGTGGTCCCTGGATGGGCCATCTGGATGGAGGCGGAGGGCAGGGCAGTTGGTCCCTCCCAGGGACGGATTTTGGTGGTTACATATGCCTCAGTCCTGGGCTTAAAGGAGGGCACTAGAGAGCCAGAGAGGTAAAGGGAAAGAAACTCGGACCAGAAAAGACCAAAGCTGCTTGCTCTTTCTTAGCGGGGTGAGACTGGCCGCGGTCTGGCCCCCTGCACACTCCCTAGCAGCCAGGACCACATGCGCCCGGAGGGTCCATTCGTTTCCGGGCCCCACAGCCCGCAGCTGCCCTTCACCTCCCGGCCAGCAGAGGTCAGAACAGCTCCATCCACAACCAAACCACGGCACTGACCCTGGACTCCACTTGGAATTCCAGAAGCATTTCTCGTAGGGCCGTAATTTGCTTTTAATGTCACTTCATTTAATATTTGTATTTCTTTTAAATTTCACATTACATTTCATCTGTATAAAAACATGTTACACACATAGTGAAACAGTAAAAGGAAACACCCAGAAAGCAGCTTAAGAACTGGCACTTTGTATACGCTGCTACATTTATCTCTATTTCCTTCAACCCATCCTCTTGCCTTACTCCCAGAGGTAAACAGTACCCTGACCATAGATGTTTAATCAGTTCCTTGCTTTTCTTTTAAAAAAAGTTTAAAAATTAAGATACAGTTCACATACCACAAAATTCACTTTAAAGTGTACAATTCAATGATGTTTAATGTATTCACAAAATTGTACAACTATCATCTCTAAGACACATCCATCATCCCAAAAGAAAGCTGGTACCCACTGGCAGTCACGTCTCATTTTCCCTTTCTCATCGTCCTTGACAATTACTAATCTGTCTACTTTCTGTCTCTATGGATTTGCCTATGCTGGGTCTTTTATATAAACATATCATAAAATACACAGCCTTTTGCATCTGGTTTCTTCACTTAGCATAAAACTTTCAAGCTTCATCCATACTATAGCATGTATCAGTACTTTTTATGGATGAATAACATTCCACTGTATGGACATATATATATATATATATGTGTGTGTGTGTGTGTGTGTTTTGCTCTTTTTAAAGAATATTTATCACTTACACATATCTAAAGAATATGTCAGTGGAGCTTCTTTGAACTTTATAATTGTATCACTTTGCTTCGTCTTCTAAGACTGCTTTTTTGTTGTTGTTCAACACTTCTAAGACCCATTCATAAACACAGTTCATTCATTTTTCAGTGTTATGTCATACTCCACTGTGCAGGTAAATATTAATTGGTCCACTCTATCAACAGATTTCCCCCCAATTATGTGCTATTATATAGTGCAGTTTTTAAACATATTTTGAATTTGTTGCCTAGAACACAAGGGCACTGTTTTTCAAATCTTTTCACTACCACTTTCACAGGAAATATTTTTTACATTGGAACCCGGTACAAATATACATACATGTAAACCAGAAATAACAATATTGCTAAACAATACTTAGCCTTAAAAAGGATGATGCCCTCTGATATTTTCTTTTCTGTTTCTTTAAAAGAAAAAATGGCTAGGCCAATTAATGGCTAGACCCATACATTAACTAGTAGGTCACTCTTCAGTTTGAAAAATTATATTCGCAAGATAAGTTTAGGAGTTAAGTCATTGGGTTGTACAAATTATCAACTTTCTAGAAAAATTTCAAACTATTTTCCAAGTGACCACCCCCACTTTAAAGTCCCACCACTGCATATGACTGTCCCTATTACTCCACATCCTTATCAATACTTGCTATTGCTAGACTGCTTAATTTCTGCCAATTTGGAGGTGTAAACTATGGTCTCAATTGGATTCCTTAGAAATGGAGTTAAGCTTTTGATTGTTTATTTGCCACTCCTGTTTCTTCACCGGTGACGGGCCTTTCATGTTGTCTGCTCAGTTTTCCAGTGGGTTGACATCACTATTATTCACTCATTATTCTGGACACTAAAGTTCTGTCATTAAGTATACTTGCCTTTTTACATTTTTATTGTCTCTCAACGAATACAATTTCTTAATTCTAATGTTACCGAATGCAATGATCTTTCTGTCTTGTTTAAAGATACTCCTTGTCACTCTGAGTCAGAAAGACTTTGCAGGACTTCCCTGGTGGTCTCAGTGCAGGGGGACAGGTTCCATCCTGGTCAAAGAACTAGATCCTGCATGCCGATTTCACACACTGCAACTAAACAGTCCCACGTGCTGAAACCGAAGACCCTTCCTGCTGTAACTAAGCCTCAGTGCAGCCAAATAAATACTTAAAAAAAATTTTTTTTTTCTTCTAAACATGTTAAAGTTTTGTCTTTTACATCTAAGTCCGTATTCCACCCAGAATGGATGTCCTGGACAGCGCCGTCTGTCCGTATCTTCCCTCACGATGCGCATGGCCACTCCTGTCCTGTACCTGGTTTCTGTTCAGGTGTGGGTCTGTTTCTGGCCTTTCTCTTTGGATCTATTGGTCAGTTTGTCTGTTCCTGCATCAGGATCACTATTTCAGCTACTATAGCTTTATGGCAATCTTCCCAAGTGGTGGGAGAAGCTTCCTCTTCTTTTTCTCCTCTCTTCTCTGCCTCTCCTACCTCTTCCTTCAGGAATGTCTTTGCTATTCTTGGTCTTCTGCTCTTATATATAAATCTTAGAATCAGTCTGTCAAATTCATCTAAAATGACTGGGATTTTCATTGGAATCACAATTCACCTATTCCCCTGTGGCTCAGCTGGTAAAGAATCCGCCTGCAATGTGGGAGACCTGGGTTCGATCCCTGGTTGGGAAGATCCCCTGGAGAAGGGAAAGGCTACCCACTCCAGTTTTCTGGCCTGGAGAATTCCATGGACTGTATAGTCCATGGGGTCGCAAAGAGTCAGACACAACTGAGCGACTTTGAATTCACTTCATAGAACATAGGGACAATTAACATTCTTGTGATATTGAGTCTCCTATCTATAAATAAATCTTTTCATTTGTTTAGATTATTTTCAGTGTTTTTTTTTTTTTTTTTTGGCTCTGGCACGGGGCATGTGGGATTTTAGTTCCCTGAACAGGGATCAAAACTTCCCTTGCAGTGGAAGTGCAGAGTCTTAACCACTGGACTGGCAGAGAAGTCCCTCCATGTATTTCAATAAAGTTTTATAAATGCTTTCACATAGGTCTTCCACATCTTCTATTAGATATATTGCTAGGTACCTTATTATTTTATTTTTATTTAAAATACTCTCTCGTGTTTTCTAATTTTTGCTGGTATAGAGAAAGGCAATTGATTTGTATACGTTGATCTTAAATACAATTATCTTACTAAACTCTTACGATTTCTAATAATTTACCTACAGATTCTTTTGGTTTCTCTGTGGACATATCTGTAAATGATACAAGACTGTTTCTTCTATTCTAATAGAATATACTGTTTATTTCTATTCCTTGTCATACTGTACTGCTAGGACTTATAGTAAAATGTAGAATAGAATCAGTGATAAAAAACATACATATAGTCTATTAATTTTTTAATTTGTGTGTATGTTTATTTTTAATTTTCCCCCAGCTTTACTGTGATATGACATTATAACCTTGTGTAAGTTTAAGGTGTACAGTTACCACAATAAAGTTTGTTAATACTTCCATCACCTCACATAATTACCTTTTGTCTGTGTGTGTTGAGATTGGATAATGAAAATGTAGTATATGTATTTATGTGTGTGTGCACGCTTACACGCTCAGTCGTGTCCCTCTCTTTGCGACCCCATGGACTGTAGCCCACCAGGCTCCTCTGTCCATGGAATTTCCCAGGCACAAATACTGGAATGGGTTGCCATTTCCTTCTCCAGGGCATCTTCCCAACCCAGGAATAGAACCTGCATCTCCTGCACTAGCAGGCACCTCCTGCGTCGGGATATAGTTTAGTTATAAAAAAGGAGATAACTGATTTTAAATAAATTTCTTCTAACATTTTAGAAGTTCCCCTCTAATCCTGGTTTTCCAACATGTTTCTCTTTTACATTAACTATGAATGAGTACTCTACATCTGTATTTTTAACCACTATCAATGAGGTGAAGTGAATGTAAAATTATCTAATGTTAAATCATCCTTGCATTTGCGGGATGAAGCCAATTATTTCAAATAAACTGAAGGATTTGGCTTGCTGACATGTTGTTTAGGATTTTTGCATTTATGTGCATGAGTGAGACTGGGCTGCAATTTTTGTTTTATTGTATTGACCTCGCCTGGTTTTGGTGCCATGGTAGTACTGGCCTCACAGAACAAGTATTTCCTCTTTCGCTATTCCCTGGAAGAGATTGCAGAAGATTGAAATAAATATAGTATAAATAAATAGTATGTTCTTTGAACATTTGGTAAAACTAAACTACAAAACTACATGACTTAGTATTTTCTTCGTGGGATAATTTGAGCTTGTCTATCCAATGAGTTAATGGTTATGACACTCTTAGGCTTCCCAGATGGTGCACTGGTAAAAGAATCTACCTACCAATGCAGGGGACACAGAAGAAGCAGGTTCAATCCCTGGGTCTGAAAGATGCCCTGGAGTAGGAAATGGCAACCCACTCCAGTGTTCTTGCCTGGAGAATTCCATGGACAGAGGAGGATGACGGACTACAGTCCAGGGGTTGCAAAAGAATGAGACACAAGTGACTGGGCACACACACACACATGACACTCTCTAAGATTTCTACCTTTTTCTTGAGGGACTGTAGGCCGCCAGGCTCCTCTGTCCATGAGATTTCCCAGGCAAGAATACCAGAGTGGGTTGCCATTTCCTCCTCCACGGGATCTTCCCTGAATATAGTTAGTGAGTTATAATTTTTATAGAAATGTTCCCTTTTCTATTCAAATTTACTGCCATAAAGTTGTTTGTAGTATTTTCTAGCTATCATTAGAAATCACTAATTTGTTGGATCTGAATTATGTTCTTTTTTACATTGTTAATTTTGCTTATTTGTGACAACTCCCTTCTGTCTTGATTGGACTCACTAGAGATTTAACTGTTTTATTAGTCTTCTCAAAGAACCAACTCTTAATTTTGTTGATCCTCTTTATGGTGTTTTATTCTTAATTCTGCCCTTAAATATTCTTTGGGTTTATTCCGCTGTTTTCTCTTTAGATTCGTCTTCTTTTATTTTATGTCTAGCCCATTAATATTCAGCATTTCTTGTTTTCTAATATTAGCACTTAAGGCTATAACCTTCTAAGTGCCACTTTAGTTCCAAACATAAGCTTTGGAATCAAATGTGACTTTTTAATTACTGTTTAGTTCTTAGTATTTTGGACTTGTGCTATAATTTATCTGGCCTGTGCATTAGGAAGCATGCTTTTTAAATGTTCAAATGTTCAGTGATTTTAAATTTACTTTTGTTACTAACTTCTAACTTAAGTGCACTGTGGTTTAAGAGAATGTGCTCTGCAGGATTTGGGTATCTTGAAATTTATTGAGACTTGCTTTATGATCTAGTATATGGTTATTCACTTCAAAAACTATATTCCACTGCATTAAATCACAAATTATGTTATTGTTGGGGAAAAGTTCTATATGCTATTGTATGTGCATGCTAAATTGATTCAGCCATGTCCAACTCTTTGTGGCCCCATGGACTGTAGCCCACCAGGGTTCTCTGTCCATGGGATTATCCAGACAAGAATACTGGAGTGGGTTGCCATTCCCTTCTCCAGGGGATCTTCCCAACCCAGGAATTGAACCTACGTGTCCTGTATTGCAGGCAGATTCTTTACAGTCTGAGCTCCCAGGGAAGTCCCTGTGTGCCATTAGATTAAGATAACTAACCCGTTTCTCATATTTTGACTGTGTGACCAATTTGAGAAAGTTGATTTATAATCTACCACTGTGAGGAAGGATTTATAAATTTATCCCCAAATTTCTTACATTATAACAGTAAGTTTAAAACTGTTATACTGTCCTGTGAGTTGGCTCTTTTAGGATTACATATGAATCCTGTCTTAAATTCTACTTTACTTTTTACTTTTCTTTATGCATTGTGTGTATTTTATTATCTTACAGTAAACAGCTAGCTAAAAAAATTCAACCGGATTATTAGCTGTTTACTCCATTTAACTTTATTGTGACTACTGACATATTTGGTCTGATTTCTACCATCTGTTTTTCCCCTACTTTTCTTATGTGTATTTGTCTCTTGATTTTTTTTTCTAATTTATTTTCTTCCTCTACTGCTTAAGAAATTATCCAAGCTATTTCTAGTCTTTTAATAGTTACCTTTGGAATTTGAACATTTGTATTTTCTATAGACTGAATGTCTGTGTCCCCAAAATTCATGTGTTGAAACCTAACCCTCAATGAGATGGTATTTGGAGGTAGGCCTTTGGGAGTTGGGGGAGCCTTTATGTTGGGATTAGTGCTCTTTTATAAAAGAGACCCCAGAGAACCCTCTTGCCCCTCTGCCATGTGAGCGGTCAGTGAGGAGACGGCTGTCTATCAGCCAGGAAGCGAGCCCGCATCAGACACTGAAACTGCTGGCCCCTGAATCTTGGACTTCCCAGCCTCCAGATCCATGAGAAATAAACATCTACTGTTTATAAGTCACCTAGCCTGTGGTACTCTGTTATAGCAGCTTCTGAACAGACCAAAACAGTACTCAGTCTCACAAAGATTTAATTTATTTTTTGGTTGTGCCACATGGCTTATGCGGTCTTAGTTCCCCAACCAGGGATCGAATGTAGGCCCATGGCAGTGAAAGCGCTGAGTACTAACCACTGGCTGCATGCCTGCTCAGCTGTTACAGTCGTTTCCGACTCCATTCGACTCCATGGACTGCAGCCCACCAGGCTCCTCTGTCCCTGGGATTCTCCAGACAAGAACACTGGAGTGGGTTGCCATATCCTCCCCTCCAGGGGATCTTCCCAACCCAGGGATCGAACTACAGCTAACCAGGGATCGAACCCAAGTCTCCTGCATTACAGGCGGATTCTTTACCAGCTGAGCCACAAGGGAAGCCCAAGAATACTGGGGTGGGTAGCCTATTCCTTCTCCGGCAGATTTTCCCAACCCAGGAATTGAACCAGGGTGGCTCAGACGGTAAAGCGTCTGCCTACAATGCGGGAGATCCGGGTTCAATCCCTGGGTCGGGAAGATCCCCTGGGGGAGGAAATGGCAATCCACTCCAGTATTCTTGCTTGGAAAATCCCAAGGACAGAGCAGCCTGGTAGGCTTCAATCCATAGGGTCGCAAAGAGTCAGACACGCCTGAGCGACTTCACTTTCCTTTCCTTTTCCTCCTGCACTGCAGATAGATTCTTTACCAACTGAGCTATTAGGGAAGCCGAAATGGGTAATGATTTTTAAGTAAAATATTCTTCTTGAAAAATACAAATAAGCCCCTCCCTGATACATATGCTATTATTGTACAAAATTTCAGTTCTGTTCTTAATTCTATGAAATAGATATTAGTGTTTGTAGTTCTTGGAAAAAAAAACACTTGTTTATAGATGCACCTGTGTGTACAGTGGCCAGCCCTCAAGAGAGCCCCCAGTACTCCTGGTATCCATACCTCTGTACAGTCTCCTTTCACAGTGCACCAAGGCTAGTCAGGGTGACTCGTAAAAACATGGCAGGATTGATATGTTACTTCCAGTATCAGATTATAAAAGGCAACACAGCTTTCTTTGCTTGCTTTCTCTCTCAAGGATTGCTTGCCCTAAAAAAGTTGCCTGCCATGTTTTAAGGCTGCTCAGGCATCCCTGTGGAGAGGCCCACACAGCAAAGAACTGAGGAGCTCGGTTCAAAAGCCCACTAGGAAGTAAGGCTGCCATGAACCATTAAGCAAGCTTGTTCGTCCAGCCTTCACCGACTGTCACCCTGGCGGCTGCCAGTTTGACTGGAAGCTCATCAAAGGCCCCAGCGCATAACCACTCAGCTCCACTCCTCCCTGACTGCTGACCCTCAGAACCTGTGTGAGATAATGAACATTTGTTGTTTTAAGCTACTGTATGTTGCAACAGATAACTCAGGCCATGTATTTACTAACCCATTTGTCTATGATTCCTTTTGAATCTCAGGCATCCATCAGGCCATTTTTCTTTATTCCTGGAGAACATCTTAGAATTTTCTTTAATGAAGACCTATTAGCTGTAAACTCAGTTTTTCTTTATCGTTTCACCCTTCTGGGGGGCAGATCTAACATTCTCCAGTAATTCCAACCTTCTAGTCTTCAAGCCTTTGTCTAATACCCTCCCCTGAACAGGGGCAGCAGCTGGGACTGCCTCTAGCCAGCAGGGGGGTTATGAGGCAAGCAGGGCCCCTCGAGGGAGGAGGAAGAGCACAGGTCAAGGGTCCCAGGCCACTAGTCACTGCTACACCTCTCCACAGCTCCACCTAGTTACCTCCATAGATGCTTAGGTTCAAGTAAATCCCCCCACCCCAACACACACACATACACACTGAATTCCTAAACAGTTATACAATTCCAGGTTCTGCAAGGGATAAACAGGCGAACAAGACAGGGGGGCAGTGTGTGAAAGCAGAGGACTCAGATACTTCAGCAAATGTGAAAACAGCTTGACAAGAGGCAGAGGCTACTTTCAAGGAGTAGCCAGCATGGCAGGGCACAGAATAGGGAGCAGGGAATACAACAGGGAACCTGGGATGTTTCCACGGAGGAGCTGACATTCCAGCTGAACCTTGAAAGCACGATGGGATTCTGAGGGACAGGGGTAAGAAGAGAGAAGAGGAAAGGCATTCTGGGAGAGGAAAACAGCATGAGCAAAGGCAGTGAGAAGGGAAAACAGGGATCACAAATAGTATTTAAGTTCAAGTTCAGTTCAAGTTGCACCTCAAGGTACTTCATTCAGTAGTGGCCACCTGAAGTGGCTTGCTCAGAAGGATTCTGAATGAGGGCAGGTAGATGTGAGGGCTTTCATCCATCTGTGATGTCTGCATAGCGCAGGAGGGGCCATGAGGGGTCCTGACAACCATCTGCCATGTATTTGCCATTTCGAGAGTAAGATACCTTCCAAAACAGTGAATAATCGAGTTGTGTAAAGCATGAGAGTGTGGGTGGTGAGAATTCTGATAAGACAGCTGGAGTCAGCCTCTAGAGGATCCTGCACGCCAGGCTAAAGAGTAAAGACCTGTCTTTGTATTCTAAAGAAAACATTTCTGATCAAGTTACAGTGAGCTGAAAGAAATACTGTTACAGATTTGCAAAGAGACCAACTCTCCTCCTTCAAGCTGCTGCCCAGGCCAGGACTACGCCAGCCACACCTCAGCATAAGCCTCCTCGGAGGACCTCTTGGCCCCCACACCCATTTTTAAAAATCTCACTTGTCCCTCTGGCACTGTCCCTGAGTCAAGTGGCCAAGGACAAAGACAGAGCCTCTAAAGGGACACAGAGTGCCTTTCTCTCCTGGCTGCACTGAGGAACTCTATCTCTTTCTCCTCTCCCTCCCACACAACCGCCCCCTCTTCGCCAGGTGGACATCACACATTCCTTTCTCCCAGAAAGGGGGCAAGGCTGCCCAGGGCTGGCGGGGGGAGGGGGAGGTTAAGAGGTGGTAGCAGTGGTAAACCCCATTTCCGCCGCAGAGTCTAAGTAGTAGATACAAGGGTGGGCAGGAATTTTAGACGAAAAAGCAAGGCAGCTGGGTAAAGCTGGGAAAGGGGGTTCAGGAACATCATATTAGCCACCTGCACATGTGAGATCATGGACCCCCTACCTGGGAGAGCCTGTGGACCTGGCCCGCTGGGATGGGGCTCTGGCAAAGTCCTCACTTTTAGACAGGGGGTGGAACTCTGGAACTCTACATCTTTCAGACCTTCCTCCCCATCTGGAAAACGGAACTGGCCACCCTGTGCTTCCTCTGAAGCATCTTCAGAGAAAGAATTCAGTTTCCACTCATTTTCCTGCTCCGTTCCATGCTCCCATTTATCTCGACACTGGTGAACAGCTGACACTTTGGGCGGCAACAGCCTGTCCGTGTTAATTTCCCTCCCTGATCTCTCTGCCGTCTGCACAGTTGCTTTTCTGCATGTGCAGGAGAGAGCAATCAGAAGAGTTTCTCTGGTGATTATCTTTCCATACTGAGTCACATAATTTCACATAATTGCCGGGTAAAAGCTGCTCAGAAAGAGAAGCCACAAGCTGATGATATAGCATCACGCTATATTATTTTTGATTCCACGAAGCAGTGAGGTAGATCAGAATACCCAGCTCTATTGTGAAAATAACTCAGAAACAATCTTCCTTTAAAATGCACAAGCTCCAAATTACAGGGAAACATCATTATCTCATCCTCATCTCTCACTCAGCCCCCAAGTCCTCACTTCCCTTCCCTGGCATCCCACCTGCTTGCTTTCCTTAGAGTTCAGCCCACCAAAAACGTGCCTAGAAGGATCACCAAGGCCTGGGTCCTGGCAGGATCCCCAAAGAAAGATAAGGACCCCTCCCTAGAAAGGACATGATAGAAGGGGACCTTTATGGGGTCACAGAATGCCTGGAAAAGTGAAAGTGTTAGTCCTTCAGTCGTGTCTGATTCTTTGCCACCCCAAGGACTGTAGCCCCCCAGGCTCCTCTGTCCATGGGATTTTCCAGGTAAGAATACTAGAGTGGGTTGCCATTCTCTTCTCCAGGGAAGCTTCCTGACCCAGGGATTGAACCTGGGTCTCCTGCATTGCAGGCAGATTCTTAACCATCTGAGCCACCAGGGAAGCCCTAAGAATACCTGGGCCTCATTATTTAGGCTAACTGGTTACCCTAGGCTGTTACTGCATGCCAGGGGACAAGATTTAGCCTATGATGTATCCAAATCTTTGGAACAAAGAAGCCTGTTAAAAGAAGATTTTGCTGTTTATAAATAGGATATAAGCACAATGTGAGGTATACCAGATGGACTTAGAACCACTGAATGCCAGTGAGTTAGAAAGATTGAGATGAAAGCTCTTTATTTGAGGAACCTGAAGTGCCAACAGAGAAGTGATGTAGCCAATTTATCTACCCAGAACTCACACCCCCAGCCCTTGCCTGTGGCTCTGGTATGCTGGGACTGGGCACTGGGCAGGCCAGTACTGGAGGAGAGGAGTACCACGAGGGAAACAAGCAGGCTGAGCAATGCCTGAGAGTGCTCTGGTAGCCTGGCTAGAGCCAGGAAAGAAGACAAGGCACCTGAAGGAATGTAGTGACCGAGGCAGTGAGAAGGGAGGAGAGAAGCACAGACAGGCTCCTGGCTCTGCATTAGAAGATCATCTTTAGGGAATTCTTTGGTGGCCCAGTGGCTAGGACTCTGCACTTCCACTGCAGGGGGCATGGGTTCGATTTCTGGTTGGGGAGCTATGATCCCACATGCTGTGTGGCTTGTTCAAAAAGAAAAAGACTGCCTTTGGTTGGTCAGATGTCAAGGGGGCAGTGCTGGCTTCTGGAAAGGCAACTGATGGAACCACATCCACAAAGGGCCTTCAGAAGGCTTGGAGGCCAACACCTCACTCTCTCAACAGGAGGCAAAGAGATGATCAGAACAATCCTTTCTGATTATTCTGGCTGCACTGTGTGGGTGAGTTGGTAAAGAATTTGCCTGCAATGCAGGAGACCTGGGTTCAGTCCCTGAGTCAGGGAGATCCCCTGATGAACCCACTCCAGTATTCTTGCCTGGAAAAATCCCATGGACAGAGGAGCCTGGGGGACTACAATAGATGGGGATGCAAAGAGTTGGACGTGACTGAGCAACACACACACTTTTCACTGTAGCACAGATCTGAACGGTCTAAGGCCGGGCTAAGGGCTGAAAGCAGAGACTAAAAATTATCACCGACAAATTGGTCTGATTTATGGGGAAAGAGGTGGATGCTTTAAATTCCTAAGACATTAGGAAGTCTTACTGTTTGGGAGGAAAATATTACAGAAGGCAAGAAGTCTGATCTCTTTGGAGTCAGGGGCCTGGCTCCAGCAGCCCCTCCTTAGCATCTGTTTCTATGAGAGGGTCAAGCATGCCCTCCATGAATGGCACCCTCGGTCCTCAATCATACGTGCTCAGGAATGAGGCTTGGGTGTATGGTCAATATAATCTGGTGGATGAGGCCCAACTCCCGGCCAGGCTTTGAGATGCGCTGTGCTTTTATGAGAACATGGGCGGCATAATGCCTCCAGGCCACACAGGCTGGAATGTTGTCTTTGATCTTCTCCAGCACCCCTTCCGCCCCCCTGGTCTCCCCACTCCCCATCCCTGCTGGGGCAGCCAGGCATCCTCTGCACTCAAGCAAACCATCACCCCCACTCACACACAGCTACCCCTCTCTCTAAACTGCTCATCACCTTTTGCTTCCCAGCTTAGATGTTTTGATTCAAAGCTCTCCTGGGATTTTATGTACAGGAGAAAAAGACAGCAAACAAAAGGTCAGTCATCACCTATGTGATTGTTCTGTCTGGAAGTGTTACAGAGGGTTTTCCAGGGTCCTTCCTGACTGAGCCCAGCACTCCTCTACACCTTCTCTGTACCAAGCTGCTTTCAGGATGGGGAGTGTCTGTCCCTTGCCTCGTGTACCATGTGACAAGTGGCCTGGAATGGAGGTGGGACCACAAGGTGACCTCAAACCCCCACAGCATGCCCAACATTCTTGGACCTTGAAGCTCCTAGAGATCAGCTATCACCAAGTTTCATCATCTGTTTTTATAAGATGCAAGGTGATTCTTCTCTATCTTTGGCCCCTTTTGGAAGGCTCAAGGGGGCTTCTCTAGTGGCTCAGTGGTAAAAGAAGATCCCCTAGAGAAGGAAGGGGCAACCTACTCCAGTATTCTTGCCTGGGAAATCCCATGGACAGAGGACCTCCATGGGGTCACAAAAGAGTTGGACCTGACTTAGCAACTAAACAACAACAGAACTCAAAACTCCCTGTCCTCATATAGCTCCAAGATACAACTGCAGCTTTCTTGACTGTAGAAGCCTCCATACAATGCTTCCCCCAGGCCCATCCACGTGAGGCAGAACCCTGGAGTCAATGGCACGAACCTCAGGGACATTGATGGCTGGAGTTCCTGCAGGTACACAAGCCCTGCAGATGTGGAACCAAGACAGGTGAGTCTTCTAGGTGAGTCGTCCAGCTGTGAGCTTGGCTGTAGGAATAAGCAAGGGGCTGGTGACTGGCAGTTTGGGAGTCGATGGGACAGAGCATTGGAATCCTTCTATGGCCTCTATAGAAGGAAAGGAGAATGCTGGGATGGAGGAAATGCCCATAGTTACAGCCCAGTTTGGGGCCAGGATTGGATACAAGAAATAATAAGAATAATCATGATAAACAGAATATCAGTCAGGTACTATCCTTACTACTTCAAATATTCATTCTCATTGAATCTTAAAAATAGCCTGGAAAATATATGTTACCATCAAACCCATTTTAAAGGGAAAGAAACTGAGGCAGAGAAAGAATGGTCCCTTGGTGGATGAGAGCTGCATTCCATACTTCTGCCCAGCTCAGTCTGCCTCCCTGCTGAGGGAAGAAGGATAATCTTCCTGCTGTGAGCCCTGGACTCCAGCACCCCCAGCCCCACACCCCAAGGGACGGTTCACACCCACTCAGGGACAAAGGCCATAACGGGCCACCTGCACTGCTGCTCCCAGAGGGCTCACGTCCCTGGTAGCTGCCACTCGAGTCCTTGCTGCTGTCCCAATCCGGTAGGCTTAGGCTGCAAGGCTCGGGACCGGAGAGAATCAGATGAACTCTGCAAAGAGGGGACTCCCGCCTCTGGGTAAACATTTACCCACCAAGTCCTAACATCGCTGGCCTCATACACACCCCTGAGCGAAAGACACAGTGGGATTCAGTGTCTGCCAGCTCATCCTCAAGAGAGAATTTCTATTCCTTTGTGGATAGAGAGTTGTTCACCAGAGAGGGTGTTTTTTTTGGTAACAGAGTATGGAATTTGTGCAGCTGCTTAGGTCAGAGTTGACAGCATAGCATGAAGGGATCTGGAAGATCAGCCAACCCCACTGCCCACTTTCCAAGGCTATTATAAAAGTCAAGTGAGGTAATACATGTGAAGGTCCTTTGTAAACTGTAAAGCTCTGTGATAACAATATCTAACAGCTATTAGGCATTCATGGCAAGCCAAGTACTGTTCTAAGTCATTTATATGTACTAACTCATTCAATCCTTATGGTAGTTCTAGGAAATGGCTCCATTTATGATTATTCCCATTATACAGATGGAGAAATTAAGACCAGAAAGAATAAGCAACTTGTCTAAAGTCCCAGAGCCAGAAAGTAGCAGAGCCTCGATTTAAACCCAATCCAGCTCCCAAGTACTTGCTCTGAATCTCTCCACCATCCTGCCTCTCTGCTATTCAGTGGCTTTGGGGTCTTGAACAAGTCACTCTACCTCTTGGAGTCTTTGCTTATGAAACTGTAAAACAGGAATCTCAGGGGCTGTGAGGATTAGATGAACTAGCCTCCGTGCATAAGCAGTTATCATTCGCCCACATCCATCCCTTTGGCATCTCCTTTTGGAGAGTAGACAGCTACTCCCCAACACCAACCTTGTAGGTCTGCTGGAAGCTGCCAATCGCAGCCCCTCCCTTGTTGCTAAAAGGACCAGGTTTGAAACGTCAGAGTCCCTCAGGGGTTGTCACATAGTCTGGAAGCAAAAGAAGAGGGTTCATAGCAGCCAAGGTGTGAGATGTGAGGGTGGGGGAATCTGGTGCGAAGAAGTCACGCAGCAGCTCACCAGTGCAGAGTTGGCAGAAGAGAGAAGCAGGGAGAAGAGATGGGGAGAGGGTCCTGGCCAGGTGTGCTCTGGCCTGTCCCACAGGCTCCCTGCCTTGCCTCAACCAGATGCAATGGTTTGGATCACTGGCAACAAAGGGATATCATGTCACAGCAGGAAGTCTCTGCCTGGTAAATAGCAAGTGCTTTTAAAGTATCAACTGCTGATACTATTAATATCATCATTCCCCCCACCTCCTTCCTCAGCTTCCGCCTTGATTTTCTAGCTTCTCTTCGGAAATGGAGAAGAGAAACATTGAACAGACCTGGGGAAACGCCCCAGTGGCCTCCTTTCACTTCCCTCCACCCCTGGAAGGCTCCAGCGTCCCTACAATATGGGCGAGGACAGGCCTCGGTCCACAGCAGAAGCAGGCAGACCTCAGCTTAACAGAATCAAAAGGCCTCGGGCCCTCCCACTGCCCTCTTCTTCCTCCAGAAAAACAGGCTGAATTACCCGGGGCCGCCAACAGGTGGTGTGAGGAGCACAGATCTGCCTGGGGCAGCTGAGGCCGGTGATGGTAGCCTCCCAGCCAGAGGTGCGGGAGGCCCCACCCAGAGACCCAAAAGCAAGTCAGAGGACACGAGGCAGAAAAGGAAAGAAATCCCAGAGAACAGAAGCTCACGGGGGAGGGGGCCCAAAGAGAAGTGCAAGAGAGGCAGGCAAAGAGAAAAGGAAGCAGCTCCCAGACAGAATGGAGGCTGGCCAAGGAGAGGCACGACAGAAGATGAGATGGTAGGATGGCAGCCCCGACTCAGTGGACACAAACTTGAGCAAACTCCGGGAGATAGTGAAGGACAGGGAAGCCTGGCGTGCTGCAGTCCATGGGGTCACAGAGTCAGACACGACTTAGCGACTGAACAACAACAAAGAAAAGGCGCTCCTGATGGAAACTGAACAAAGGATGGACATGGTGACCAAGCAAGGAGAGGCTGGAGACTGCTGAGAAAAGAAGTCTACTTTGGAAAAACATCAAGCAAGCTCCATGCTGTCTTCCTCCCCATGAGGCCCCCAGTTGGGCCTCTATCCTTGGCTCCCCCAGAGCCTTCACCACGCCCTGCCGGTCCCAGTCACACCAGTGCTCCAAAGAGCAGAGAAAGGAAACTGTGCCTGGGTGGGGTGTGGAGAGAAGGGTCAACAGACAGCTGTAGCTCCTGGGAGAAGCCAGTTCACATCCCACTCTGGCTGCAGGGCGGCTGCCCAACAGGAGACTCAGGATCTCTGCTGTCCCAGCAGCCTGCTGGGCAGCGGCCAGGGGCCTGAGGCTTAGCCCTGGTGGACCTCAGGTGCCCCACTCCACGGTCTGCACGCCTAGTCTTCTTCCTAACCCTGAGTCCTCCCAGGAGAAGCCACTGCCTCCTGCAAGGGGCCTCTTCAGGGTGTCTCCCTAGGAGGCCTGGGCCCTGAGACTCCCGGGGTTCGGGGGGCCCAGTGGACTTCTGCAAGGCTGGGATGCTGTGCCCAGGACACCCTGGTCCTCCTGCCTCCTGGGTTTAAGGGAGACTGGAATAAGGTCTATCGGACCAGAGCCTCCTGTCCTTCAGCCTCAGACCCTCGAGTGTACCCGTGGCTGTCGTAAGACAAAGGGGGACCAACCGTGTTGTGTATGATCCACCCACCCTGCTCCCTGCCCATGATGGCTGAAGGGGATGATCACAGTGATGGTGGTGATCCCCCTAAGATCAAACATCTGTAAGACGCCTGACTTACCACACAACTTCACAAGCATCAGCTCAAAGGAACAACATAGCTGCAGGAGATGTTGGATATCAGGGCCATTTTACAGATTTGAGAAGGTGAGGCTCAGAGTTATGTCACTTGTCCAAGGCCCTGCAGCTAACAATGGCACAGCTGGCATCAGCCCCTAATTCGGTAGATGCCACATGCTAGGCTTTTTCCACTCTTCCTTGCTGCCTCCCTGGCAAGTGCTGCAGTGCATGGGCGTTAAGGGAAATCAAAATGCTGACCTTGACTTGAGACCCAGCAGGGCTCACTGGATGGAAGAGGTCTGACCCAGGCCAGGGGAGAAAAAAACAGGACAAGAGAATAACCCAGATAAAATTCAACAGCTTTAATACTGACACCAATGATGTCATTTTCTTCCCCTTTCACAGTTTCCTGCCCAGCTCTGTTCTGTACACTATGACTGATGTGAAGGCTGGGACCCCAGAGCCCCTTAGGAGGCAGGAGAGCTGGCTCATCCATCAGCCATCGCTAGACCCCAGCTGTTCACAGGTCTTTCTGTCACTCACTCTCAGCTGAGCTTCCCACATGGGCTGTCTTCTCCCCCTCCCAAGCCTCCCCAAAGTACCTGCTGGGCGCCCTGCTGCTCTCTGCCCAGCAGAACATCTGCATCTATGTGGGAAGCAAGACAGTATCTCAAACAGGTTGTAGAAGGTCCTGGCCATTGGAGCCAGGCTCACAGGGCATGCCAACAGAACTACCAGCCCAGCAATTGACAGCCTTTGAGAGCAGGTTGCCAAGCTGCAGGACCCCCCCCCCCATTTTTTTCTGGTCTGGCTCAAAATTAGATTAAGGTGTAGAATTGAAATAAAGACGATCCCTACTCAAAAATATATAGACACCCGCAACATTCTCCCAAGGAGAGAGTTCTTAATTCCACCAAACGTTTTGTTGGAAAGGTAAATACTTCCAATCCTAAGTTATTTACATCTCAGCCCAAGTTATTGAATTAGATTGATTTCTGAACAGCTGAGATCTGCCTGCATTTAGGTGGAGAAATTGGTGGAGAAAAGGAGGATAATTTTGGAATGAGGAATAATTTTCGAAAGAATGATATCATTATTCTTCCAGGAACCAAATTAACAGCATTTACTGATGGCTTCCTGTTGCCCAGGACCTCAGTCATCACTGGGGGAGCAGCAGCAACAGAGTCCCTGCCTCATGGAGCTTACAGTCTCACTGAGCTCACAGGGTTTGCTCCCCACCTCCGGAATACCGTCCTATCTGTGGCAAAGTCCTACCCATGCTTACTCCTGCGGGATCTCTATAATCTTCTCTTCCACTGCTCGCTCTAGTTCAGACCCTCATCACTGCTCCCCTGGGCTGCTGTGGTACCTTGCATAATACGGTAGTGCCTGCATGCTCAGTTGCTTCAGTCATGTCCGACTCTTTGTGACCCCATGGACTGTATTCCACCAGGATCCTCTGTCCATGGGATTCTCCAGGCAAGAACACTGGAGTGGGTTGCCATGCCCTCCTCCAAGCGATCTTCCTCCGCCAAACCCATAAGCCAAGAAAAACATCAAAGTCCCCATTGAAGGGTATATCTACAATATATTTGACCAGTCCTCCTCAAAATTCTCAAGGTCATCAAAAACAAGGCAAGTCTAAGAAACTGTCACAGTCAAGAAGAGCCTGAGCAGACATAACAACTAAACGGAATGTGGTTATCTGGATGGGATTCTGGACTCGAAAAAGGACATTAGGGGAAAACTAAAGAAATCTGGATAAAGATGGTTTTTAGCTAATAATAATATATCAACATTATTTCATCAATCGTAACAAATATACCACACTAAGGTAAGACAGTAATCAGGAAAATTGTGCAGGCGGGTTGTGTTGGAACTCTCTGTACTAGCTGTTCAGTTTCTCTATAAATCTAAAATTTTTCTTTAAAAAGTCTATTAAAAACAATTTAATTAATTTTTAATTCCGTTAAAAAAAACAAAACAGCTTCCCAACCCCATCAAGCCCACATCTGGTCACCTTCCTGGCAAGCAGCGTGGAGCCCTATGCCCTGCTGGTGGTGTCTGCCGCTTCTGTAATAGGAGCTGGGCTTCTATGGTTCAGAACCACAGAGCCAAAAACCCAGCAATGGCTTTTAAAGCTGCCTTTTAAAACAAGTGCTTTGGGTCCAACTAGAAGTCACGGACGGATCTGTGGGCTTCAGAGGAAAATGCAACGTCTTCCCTTAATGCTCATCAACTAAGCATTAAACATCAAGTATTCTGTTTAATAGCCTAACTACAAAATTCCAGAGGAGGGCTGCAGAGCATAGAGAAGTCAAAACTTGGGACTGAGGAGAGAGCAGAGGGTGGTGATATTCTAATAGGTTAAGGGGCTCCCGGCGGCTGTAGGCACTTCACTGAATTCCTGCACTGCCCTGAGGCGGCTGGACCGCTGACAAGCAGGGCAGGGGGTCTCTGGCCCAGATCACTGCAGCTGACACCCACCAGAGTGGCCCCTTCCTCCTAGGCCCCTCAGGCCTGACAGGGTCTCCTTGAGAAACCCCGCCTCTGGGTCTGCCCCACCATCCTTCCGGCATGGAGGAGGGCGCCCCCAACAGCTGGGAGGATGCAGGGTGGCCCTACTGGTCCCCATGACGCAGAGCTCTTCCCAGTCCTCAAGCAGGCCCAATCCAGTCCGGCTGCGCGGGAGGAGTGGGAGGGGCAGAACCCCTTTATCACGCACAGAGAACTTACTGTTTGAACAAGGGGGCATCTTTATCTTTAATGTGGAATTACTTCTGGGGAAAAGGAAAAGAACTGACCACAAAAGAAATAAAGCCCTCTCTTAGAAGCAACACACCAGACTCACAAATCACAGCCACAGGCCTGGTTTCTAAAAAGACTCCCTTGGAAGGACCCCAAGCTGGCCCACCAGCAGGGTCACCAGGCCTTGCTGCTACCCCCAGCCCCTCGTCACCGCCGAATATGAGTCTTTGCAGCACCAGCCGTCACCCCGTGGCTTCCCCTAACAGGCCCCAGAGGCGGGAACACAGGGCAGCATTGTGCGGCCAACCCCGCCACAGGCCCAGGACACAAGTTGTCTGGAGTGAGCCAGGGAGCAGGACCAGGCCTGCCGCCTGCTAGCCTGCAGGGCCCACGCCCCTGCCCCCGAGGGGACCTCAGGCCAGTTGCAGGGAGTCAGGATGGTGGGCTGCGGTGAAAAGAAGCCCCAGGCCAGGGCGCTGGCAGGCCAGGCGGGCATGAGCGAGTGAGTCAGGCCAGCCATGGGATCACCTCCCATGCCTGCTGACAAAGGACCATTCAAGAGAGGCCAGACAAACAGTCTCAGCAGCAGAAACAGAAACTCAGAGCAGCTGCCAGGACCAGAGGCCCAGGGGCCAGGCCCATGAGACCCTGCCCACAGGCAGACCACAGTACCAGGCAGCTTGACCGGCCCCTTCCACTCTCCCTGTCCAACAGCCCACTGTCCTGAAAGCACAGCTCTGGGTGGGCAGTTGAGCCCACAGGGCACTTTGTCTGTGCTCACATTGACTTGCCTGGTGGTGGAAATGACATGGGATGATCCCTGACCTATGGGCCCGTATATATGGAAACCTGCCGAACCTGGTCACTTGCCTGGCATGGAGGTTTACCTGACCTTGTTTGTCTCGGCCTCAGGAAACGGACTGTCTCCTCCTTTCTGTTACATGCCTCATTGCCCCAATCCCCACGAGGCAAGGCCCACGCCTCTCTCCAGGTCCCCTCCATCAGACTATGAGCCCCATTGAAGGGAGGCACCTTCTAGGCATTCTCTAAATCTCCAACACTTTGCGGCGTGGCTGCTCAGTTAATGCTGATGGTGAAGGATCAGAGATGTTCAGCACCATTATCCTTTTAAGTCAAATCCAAACTAAGCTCAAAATAACTCGAGGATCTGTGTGGAATTTTAAAGGATTTTTAAACTTTCTCAGTGCTCCCATCCCCCCATTTCCTCTGCCCACTCTCCAGGTCTCCATCAAATCCCAGTCACCAAAACACTACGATGAATCAGCTTCCCTCCATTGCCATCAGTCCTTAAGCACTTCCCAGACCTCCTGAACTGTGCTCAGTCACTCAGTCGTGTCCAACTCTTTGCAGGCCCATAGACTGTAGCCCGCCAGGCTCCTCTGCCCATGGAATTTTCCAGGCAAGAATACTGGAGTGGGTTGCCATGGCCTCCTCCCTCCAACCCAGTGATCGAACCTGCATCTCTTGCATGTCCTGAATTGGTAAGAGGATTCTTCACCACTAGTGCCACCTGGGAAGCCCCCCAGGACCTCCAATGAGGTCAAATTCCTAGTTTTAAAACTCTACCAAAGGAACAGACGGACTGAGATGACACTTGGGCAAAAAGAAATGTACACTTTAGGTGTGTATGGTGTGTACCTGGGGTGAGAGACAGGCGGGAGACGGCTTGGAGGGGTAAGTGGGCTTTCAACATGCCCTGGTGGGTAAGGACTTTTTCCCACATATGTTCAATTCACGGATGCTCACTGGGCTTGCTCCATGTCTGATACCATGCCCCACCCTGTCTGGGGAAAAAAAGGGGATCTTGCCTTTGAAGAAGCAAGAGAGAGTGTGGGGAGCAGGCATGGAAATAAGGAGCTAAGTGCAGGCCCAGTGGGAGTGTCCTCTAAGGGAAGAAGCAACAGAGCATTCAGGGGTACCAGGAAGAGGAAATTTTGTCTGTTTACTAAGAAATGTGCAGACTCTTTGCAATCACATGGACTATAGCTTACCAGGCTCCTCCGTCCATGGAATTTTCCAGGCAAGAGTACTGGAGTGGGTTGCCATTTCTTTCTCCAGGGGACCTTCCTGACTGGTGGATCGAACCCAGGTCTCCCACAATGCAGGCAGGCTCTTTACCCTCTGAGCCACCAGGGAAGCCCTTACTAAGAAATAGGAAAAACTATCTTAAAGAATGAGGACTGGAGAGGGGCCGCAAAGGACACTGTAACAATAATGAGTGCTAAGTCGCTTCAGTTGTGTCCAACCCTCTGAGACCCTATGGACTACTTAGCCCCACCAGGCTCCTCTGTCCATTGGGTTCTCCAGGTAAGAATACTGGACTGGGTAGCCTCTCCCTTCTCCAGGAGATCTTCCTGACCCAGGCATCGAACCCTCGTCTCTTACGTCTCCTACACTGGCAGATGGGTTTTTTACCACTAGCACCACCTGAGAAGTCCTAAAAAATTGAAAGAAATTCTAATAATAATAACAATATGTCATTACTATTATTATTATTATAGCAGTTAATATCTAGCAAATGTGTTCTATATGCTAGGCACAAAGAAGCACTTGACATAACTTAGCCCTGCTAAATCCTCATGCCCATTTGACAGATAAGGAAACTGAGGCTTAGAAGAGTTAAGCAAGCTAGGAAGCGTCAGCAGCCAGATTAGACCCCAAGTCTGTGTGTCTCCAAAGGCCACCATCCCCTGCTCTGCAGGCCGAAGAGTTCATTCCTGCTAGGGCCTGAGCAAAGGCAGAGGGTAGGAAGTCCAAGGCTCGGGATGATCATATGGAGAAGGTGCCTGGTGCGATAGCTGCGGCCGGGAGCCAGAGAGCTTAGAGGGCCAGTGCCAGGCACCTGTCCTCACTAACGGGCATGGAGAGGCTGGAATACTGGCCCATAGATCAGTGGTAATTAAAAGCACGAGGGCTGAGAAAGTGGAAGGAGAGAGAGCCCATCACAATGGTCTGGGTGAGAGACTGCAGCTGAGCGAGGTGAGAGGGTGCAGGGAACCTGTGAGCTCACGCCTGTGTGTCAGATATGGATATTATGTATGAGTGAGAAGGGGAGAGAGAGTGCAAGTGTGAGCCACACATGAGCGAGTGCGGGGGCCCTGCTTCTTGAAGGAGGAGGTTGGGGGGCGGTCCTTCTGGGTGGAAGGTGGGGTGAGGTCAGCCAGGGAGAAAGGGAGGGACCAACCGGGCAGGAGCGCTCAGAGGAAACCCTCATCTCAGAGGGCTCTGGGTCCTGGAAAGCCTTGCATAGGGGAGGGACGAAGTCAACAACTGTTAAAGGGATGCACTTACGAAGCTAAGATCTTGCTTCCGGTCCCCTCCCGAGGACTGGCTTTGACCTCCAGCCACGTGAGGGTCACTGTCACTCCAACTAGATCCTCCCTCATCCCTGGCCCCAAATCAGAGCCTCTGAGCTGCAGCAGCCGCATTCCCACGGCCCCAGCGCCCCTCCCGAGCCTCCCGCTCCCCAGTGCGACTTTGTAACAAGTATGTTCCTGTGTGGGCTCCAGGCTGACTTCATAGTTTCCCAGGTCAGAGTCTCCCCTCCCCCTTCCCATTCCAGGGCAGAGAAGATGCTGCCAAATTGGATCCAGGGCTTTGTCTCAGCCAGAGATATTCTGCTTCTCATCAGAGACAGACAGCCCTGACCAGCGCCTCCTGTCACGCTCTCCAGCTGCCCCCAGGCTCTCTGTCCAGAAGATTCATAGACCCAAAGGAATCTGGCCTCATCCCTCCAGAGACCACATCCCCCAAGACTCCACCAGGCCCCCGCTGCCGTCCTGGCAAAACAGACCCAGTGGACATGGTGTCCAGGAGGGACCAGGGGCTGCAGCCTGGGAGATAAGAACTCGGTCTCAGATTCCTGAGCATCTCCTGTCTCACAGGGTGCGAGGGGAGCCTTCTCAGGGGTGACCAGAGATCAGCCCCTTTCCAGATCCGCTCAGCTACAACCCTGTGTTATAAAATTATAAGCACAGTTTGGCACCCGGAGAGGAAAGGGATCTTTTTCAAGACTGTACAATCTACAAAAACTGGGAGGAAAACAAATGCCTTAGAAATCATGAAATCAGATGAGGAAACAGATCTAAAATTATGGAGGCTTTTGGGTTTGATCTGTGGTTAGGGAACTGAGATCCAGCATGCTGCATGGTGTGGCCAAAAACTAAAAAAATAAAACAAAATAAAATCGTGGAGGCTTTCGGGTTTGATCTGTGGTCGAGGAACTAAGATCCAGCATGCTTCGTGGTGTGGCCAAAAATTTAAAAAATAATAAAATCCTAGAAGCTTTCAGTTGCTGGAGATCAGTCTAAGCCATTCTTGACTATCACCAGGAACCCAGTTTGCATCTAAAAGGGATATCTGTGATTTGAATGCACTTACTCTTGGAGCACAACCAGGACTACACCTGGGTCTGCTCCCCCAGGTTCAGCTCTTTTATGCTGCAGGCAGGGGCAGAGCTTGTCATGACTAGTCTGCATCCTCAGGCGCTCAGGCAGAAGCTGGTGAGTGATTTGTTAGACAGTGGGTCCTGGGGGCTGCCTGGCACAGTCTGCCATCCAGATGGCTGCCAGCGAGGTCCTGCGGGGCCAGGCTCTGACTTACAGGGGATCTAATGCTCTGGCTTCCCTATGGCTGCGAGGAGTTTCCAGGGTCTAAGGAACTGCTTCTGCTCCCTCCTCTCCTGGCCACATTCTCCAAGAAAACAGAATGGAGCAGGGTCCCTATCCACTAGGGCACCCACACTTTGAAAGGGACATGGTCGTCCCCAGAGGACTGCTGGCAACAAAGAAAAAAGGTAAGTGAAGCAAGTGATGTACGACAGGAAGTATGTGTGTTGGGGTGGGGGTGGAGGGGTTTACAAATCCTGGCTGAAGAGTGAGAGGCCTCAGCCACAGTGGAGTGTGTGACCTCCGAGCCTCAGTTTTCCCATTTGCATGATGTCCTGACTGGACGTCCCCCTTCCGGCTCTGAGAAATCTAGGATTCTGAGGTCAGGGACTCTGTCTCCCTTGTGATCCTGGCAATGAACACACAGTAGGTACTTAAAGCAATTCACTGAATAATTGAATAAAGTGGGGCCCAAGTCAGTCCAACGATCACAAGCTGGCCAGCAAGGAGACCCTGGCCTCCAGAGCCTACCACCAGACCTGAGAGAAGCTACAGGTCTTGGGAAAGCTCTAGCAATCCAGGAGCCCTTGGCAAACCGCCTTCCTGTCCGAGATACACAGATGTGCTTGGAGCAGCGAAGGAGAAAGCAGGGAAGTGTCTCTGGGGGATAGAGGGCAGCCTGGACACTCCTTCCCCGCCCATCATCATCCTAGGATACTTTCTAAATACACCAGGCTCCTCTCTTGCTGGCGCCTCCTCCTCCCAACCCTTCTCCAGGCATTGTCTCCTCTCCCTGCCCTTCCCTGCTCTCCTAACAGAGTCACACCTTTCCTCCTTCCTTTGCAGAGGCTCAGAGCCTCAGCAGGTCTTGCAGCAGCCTGATCCAGTGCTAGGCAGGAAGGCTCAGGGACAGAACTGAAATTCCTAGGAGGGGCCAGGAGCCTCAGGCTTTCTTAGGGTGAAGGCAGGTAGGAGGCAGCGTGGAGAGATTTAAATTCTGGTCCATGACCAGCCTCTTGCATCTAGCACGCAGGAAAGGGGCTCCCCTCTGAGGGAGTCTGGAAGTGCATCTCCCCCCATCTTCTGCAGAGTTCTAAGCGCCATATTTCCTCCTAGCCTTTTTGAGCCTTCCCCTACATGCTCCTCCACAGAGCTGGATGAGGCAGGAAACCGCGCTCTCTGTTCCTGCTGGAGACCTGTTCAGAAGAAGTACTGTGTGTGTGTGTGTGTGTGTGTGTGTGTGTGTGTGTGTGTGTGTGTGTGTGTGTGTGTGTGTGTGTGTGTGAAGGGAAGCAATGGTATATGTTATTGCTGGTCTGTGTGAAAGCACACACAGTTCAATGACAGGTGTATGTGTAGCCTTGTGGGTTGTGTGCTGGGGTTTGGTACTTGCATGGTGTATTTGGTGTGTACATGGTGTACATGTGATACGATATATGTGTGTGCTGTGTGTTTATGCAGTGTGTGTGGCAAGTAGGTGTGTGTCTCTAGTGTGTGGGTGGTGTGGTGAGCGTGCATGGTTGGCGTGTGTGATGTGTACTGTGTGTTGGGGGAGCTGGAGTGGTTAGGGGCCACATCAGTGTGAGGTGGGAGCTAGCATTTCAGGTTCTCCTACCCAGAGAAGTCAGGGATAATCAGTATCTAGGCAACCATGTTGGGGGGAGGGGAGGAGATATGGAGGTGAGGAATGGGCAGAAAAGAAGGGAGGCTGAGAATTGAAAAGAGGTTTCCATGGCAACTACTGGGCAGGTCACGTGAAAAAGGCCAAGGCAGAAACAGACACAGACATCAGCGCGCGCGCGTACGCGCGCGCGCGCGCACACACACACACACACACACACACACACGATGAGGGCACTGGGGCCCCAAAGTGGGGGCTCTTCCACGGAAGGCATGGGCTGCCCGCTGATCCATCTCCAAACCTGGAAATCTGGGCCTAAGCAGAGCACTACGATGCCAAGAAGACAAAGGAAGTGGAGACAGAGGCCACACTGGCGGGGAGAAGTCCTGGAAGCCACAACCCCTGAGGCTGGACGTGGGCAGTGGGGGCCTGGCCAGGCCCATTCTCCAGCACGCCTGCTCCCTGCTCCCTGCTCCCACCCTCGGGTGCTTCCTCCACCAGCCACCACTTGTCAGAGCCCAGAAGCAAGTGCCAGGATCCCCTTCCAACTCGGCAAGGAAGCCCAAGAGACACAATGGGGAAGGCTGTGCCAGGGCCAGCCCTGCTGGGGAAAGAGGACAGGGTACCAGGGAAGGAGGGAATGGCGCGGGGGGACCAGGGCCCGCCTGGAAGAAGCCAGGACGGGTTAGACAAGAGGAGAAGAAAAGTGATGCAGACACTCTCATGAACCCCACGCCCTGGAACGCTGTCCTTTTTTTTACCTGCCCCTCCTCCCGGTGCCCACCGTCCAGCCCCAGCTCCCCGGTCCCCCAAGGGCCAAATCAGCAAGTCCCATTTTGCATGGCTCATGTGTGCACACTCACAGCCAGCCACCTCCCCGCGACTTCACAACTGCACACTCAAGTGTCCACAGCTTCCAAGTAACAAAGGGAAAATTACCCCCGCCCCCCTCCCCGTACGAGAAGAGCAGCCCTTTTCCCCTCTCCCAAAACCACAGCCCCAAGCTCCAGGCAGCAGCAAACGCCTTGTCCGAACAGCTTCACCTCCATAGCCACGGCCTGTCTCCCCAGTCGGCGGCCCCTCTTCTCTTCCGACGCCCACCTCCCCTTTAGGTTTCCATCTCCTACCCGGTCTCCGCTGCCCTAGCGGCGTGCCTGGCGAGAACCGCTCACACCCACCGAAACAAACCTACCCTGGCAGCATCCTGGCGCCGTGCGATCGGTCCCCACCCAAGCCCCTCTCCTTCCTCGTTAGAGGAACCCAACTTCGCCACCTCTGCAGCCGCTTACCTGCGCGGCGTGTCCCCTCCGAGACAATCCCAGGAGGACGAGTCGAGTCCGGAGGAGCCTGGGAGTGGCGAGGCTGGGGGAGGGCGGTGGGCGAGGCTTTCGCTGTTTTTCCCGCCTCCCCTGCTGGAAGGGTGGGGGCGGGCTGGAGCGGCGCGTCCGGCAGGGGTGGGAGTGGTTGGGCGGGAGCTCGGCCAGGGCTGGGCTCCGGGGACCGTGGTGTCACCGTCCGCTGGCCTCCGGGTAGCGTCGGCGCGCGGACCCCCTTCTCCTCTCCCAGTGCTGCCCGCCCCTCGAGCGCGCCGCCGCTGCCCCCGGGTGCGGACGGGATTCAAAGGGCAGGCCGCTTGGAGAAGCAACAGGAGACCGCCGCCGCGGGGACGGGCCAGCGCGCGCGCATCCGCCGCCAGCTGTTGCTTTTTGGTTTTCCTCAGCTGAGGGTGGGGAGGGAGCAAGAAAAACACGATGACAGAGCTAGTGTCTCTCCGAAATAGTAAACTCGGCGGGGGGGGTGGGGCGGCGGGGAGCGGGGAGGAGGGCGGGAAGGGGGACGGAAAAATACGAGAAAATAACCCAGCAGCAGACATTGCAACCCACGTTAACTGGGAGGCTTGGCAATTAAGAGGAACGCGCACCTAAAGCATGAATGGCTGTGTCGTAGGCGCGCGCGCCAGTTCTGGCCGGAGTTGTCATTGTCAGCGAGAGCCCGGCGGGCTGCTGGAGGCGGGGGCTCGCCGGAGCCACAGGTTTGCAGCCCAGATCCTCCTCATCGGGCCCCTCGTCCTGCCCCTGCAGGGTCACAGTACTGCATCCCTCTCCAGTCCATTTCTCAGGTCCAAATCCGAGAACGACAGACCTTAATGAGGAGGTTTAACTCCTAGCTCGGCCACTCCGCCCGTGATGTGACCTTGAGCACAGCTCTGAAGGGTGCTCAGGAGCCTCAGTTTCCGTCCTCGGGAAATGGCTGTGAGGACACTGACCCCCGGAGTTGAGCCCGGGCGCGGAGTGGGCGCTCATCGAGCAGGCAGCTGCTCTGAGGAGCAAGGCCTGTAGGAAGGGCTCCAGGCCAGGCGCTGGCAGGAACCGTGGACACAGCAAGAGCTGGCCACTAGGTTGGTAGCCAGGAAGCCACACTGCCGGCCCTGAAGCTGCCCAGACGAGCCTGGAGGAGGACTGGGCAGGATGGAGCTGGATATTCCTGGGAGAAGCTGTCCAAGCCTGAGAGGGGCCACAGGGACTTCCTCACAGACCCTGTACCCTAGAACCATGGATACTGCCAGCCTTACCTCAACACTCCCAGCCCTGGCCCTCAGTTTTCTAATTAGTGATGTGAAGGGGAGGGACTCAATAATCCAGAACCGCCTTTCAGATGGACCCTCTGTGACTGAATTATCTTGAGAAACGGTTCAGTCTCAAAACCCCAAGGCAGGAAAAAAGCATGAGTTTCTGAAGGCTTTGCCCAGATGTGCAAGCCATGAGTGACTACTGAGAAAGAGTGGGGAATGCTCAAGAGGACAAGACGCCTCATGAGCAGCCTCATGTCCACTTGGACAAAGTGGACGCCTCACTCTGGCCCAGTCCCCAAAGTTCCTTGGGTGAAAATCAAAGCTCTTTCACCAAAACCTGGTTCAGATCTCTCAGATCCATGTGACTTTACACGAATTTGCAGGGGCAAATCTTTTCCTCTACACGTGAGCACTTGGTTCCAGCTGCCCTTCTCTCTCTTCTTTTTGCTCTGCTCTAAGAGACAAAGCCACGTCACTCACGAGGCCTGTGTCCTTCGCAGATGCGCTTGAGTGCTACCACCTGCCACCTCACTGTGTTGTTTTTCCAGAGTTTCTCCTGGTGAGAATACTTCAGACCCCTGCTCTGCAAATCTGTTTGGGAAAGGACGGGCCAAGGGAGCAGAACTCCAAAGCCATGCCACCTGTTAGTGCCAGCCCTTTTCTTACCAGAGAATGCTACAGTGTTTGGCCAAATTACTCAGGTGCCTCAGGGCAGCGAAGAGCCACAGAGGGACAGTAGGAGCTGCATCATGTGTGGAAGGGCTGAAAATGTGCTTCTCCCCAGTCCATCCAGGACCACAGCTGAGGGAGTTTGGGGTGATACAGCTATGGAGTCACACACAAGCTTATGCTGGCAGGAGTCCTGGCTCCCTTCCAGGGGAGGAAGAAATGCATCTAGCCCCTACGACACATGCAGACGTCAGTGAAAAAGGTCACCAGCTGCCTCATTCTTTCCACACATTTATGGTATGAGGAGCTACTGGGCACTGAGCCCCGGGCCAAGCTCCAGGCTACACCGGGAAAGAAAAGTCATGGTCCCTTGGAGCCAATGGGGCTTCTCTGGTGGCTCGGCCAGTAAAGAATCTGCCTGTAATGTAGGAATCCTGGGTTCGATTCCTGGGTCAGGGAGATCCCCTGGAGAAGGCAAAGGCTACCCACTCCAGTCTTCTTGCCTGGAGAATTCCATGGACAGAAGAGTCTGCTGGGCTACAATCCGTGGGGTCACAAAAAGTCGGACACAACTGAGAGACTAATACACACTAGAACAGATGGGTAAGGTAGAGATTTATCAAATAATCCCATGGATAAATGTGTCATTAAAATGGTTTTGAGCCCTGAGGAGGTAGCATTTGAGAAGCAAGCTGAAGGGTCAGGAGGTGTTATGGAGAGGAGGTGAAGGAGCCAAGAATTGAAGTGACAGGCGTGGTTGGGAAATGATGATCCTGACACGGGAACAGAAGCCACATGTGCAAAGGCCCTGAGGCAGAAGGCACATATGTGAAAGGAGCCGCTATGGCTCTAAAACAGAAGAGACAGGCTGGAGGAGGATGCAGGTGCCAGTCCAGGCCTGGTGGTCCCTGGGTGAATCCAACTCTCATTCTCAGGACAATGGGAAACCTCTGAAGGGCCTTAAGAGGGTTGTTGCAAACAAGAATTGGGGAGTGGAAGACTCCGCAGTGTGGAGGATCCCGAAGTCAAAGGTGAGGAACTGTCAGGAGAGCAGGGCTCATTTGAAGCTGGGAAATGGGCCTGCACCCCAATGAAGGGAGCCTTGCATCTCCAGAGGCCAGGGAACAAGGAAAGAGCTGGGCGGGGGTTCCCGGCCACAGTGACAGTAGGACGAGAAAGGACAGAAACTGTTTCCAAAATCCTCCCCACCCCTCCAGAATAAGAGCCATGCCAAGACTTAAGGTTTGGAAGGACAGTATAACTGTTTCGAGCTTACGGACTCATCTGTGCTTTAAGGCTGAGCGAAATGCCTTGCAACAGTGCAGCTAAGACCTCATGTGGATAGCACTAGCTCCCAGTTGCCTTGTGCTGTGGCAGACACAGACCTTCAGCATGTCAGCAACCCAGGACACACGGCCATGGACGGGAAGCAGAGGGCCTGCCGGGAAAATTAAAAGAGCAGGACCAGAAGCCATCCAAGGAGACCCCTGTCCTTCCTCGCAGGTTCCTTTGGGTACTGTTTCATCCTGGGGTGCAGACTATAGGACCCAAGCAGACCCTGCCCACCAGTTGCTTGCTTTGGGTCCATTTGTACTCATTCTGCTTTGTAGGAATTTGAAGGTGTGCTATGCCAGACCTCAGCCAAATGCTAAGCCCCCAGATCCTAAGACAGAACTATTTGCTAACTCCTTGCTGAAAGAGTTCTGCTCACTTCAAAAGCCCATCTTGGTCATGCTCCCTTCCTCCTTTCCTGATCTTTCCCCAACTCTTCAGCTTCTCCCTCAAACAGCTGTGTTGGGCTCTTTGTCCTCTGCGCCGCATTGTTCCTGGACAGTCCAATCCATAATCATGATTTTGCCGCCCACCTGGGGCTGATGACCCACTCTCTCAGCCTGGTCCTTACCCCAGAAACCCAGAGGAGTTATCTCCAGGGGCTCAGCGGTGCTCACACTGGATCCATCATCTGACCCTGCTTCCCTGCCCCACCGCTTCCCCCTTCCCACCTCCTCGACCCACCCACCCCCACAGAGCTGACTCTCCTTCCCTGCTTTTCCTTGACTTTGGAAATGGCACTGCTCCATCACTGTTATTCATCTGGAAAGTGTGCGCCATCCTTATGCCTCTCCCCCACTGCTTCTGTTCTAGGTCAGGCTCCTTGGTGCCAGCCTCCCATTGGTGACTCTGCCTCAGTCTCCCCGCCCTTATGCTAACTCTTTTTTGGAAATTAGTTTCTACAACACTGATGTGATTCAAACCTTCCTAGGCTCCGATTCTCTATAGGTTAAAATCCAACTGCTTAAAATCCAGCATTCAGTCTTTACCATCCGACACCCACCTACCTTTTCTGCTTCATCTCCTGACCCATTCTCTGCCCTGCCTTCCTCATTTTATTACTCTGGTGACTTCAGTCCTGGCAAATGCTGTTCCCCAGACCAACATGGCCACTCACAATTATTCAAATACCCTGCCTGCTAGCCTGCCCCTAAACTTTTGTTCATATAATCTCTGCTTAAGACATCCTGTCCCTCCCTTCTCTACTTACATGAATCGCATCTACCATGCAAAGTGAAATTCAAATATCACCTTATTGAAATTAAAGTTGTCTTGTCCATGCTGTCATGAACTGTATTGTCTCTGACCTGTGTGTGTACATACCATAGTCTGAATTTTTCGGGGTTTAATTTTATGTGTGCCACCTGCCAATAAGGAGATGCCAGTTTGATCCCTGGGTCAGGAAGTTCACCTGGATGAGGACATGGCCACCTACTTCAGTATTCTTGCTGGAAAATCTCACGGACAGAGGAGCCTGGCAGGCTATAGTCCAGAGGTCGCACTTAGTCAGACACGACTGAACACACACGCCTGAGGCCCTAGTAGATGGGAACTCCTTGAGATCAGCCAGCCATCTTACTCCATTTATACACCCCACTGTCTTACATGGTGATTCACTTATAATAAGTTTAAGAAAATTACAGCTCACAAGATCCTACATGATCCTATCCTAGCCCACCTCTCCAGATGCATTTTGAACACTTTCTTCTGTGATCTCACTCCAGGCAGCAACCTCAGTTTAACCAAAGGGTCTTCAGAACTGGTTCCCTGAGCACTGGTACCCTGGGCCCAGACCACACCTGTGAGATGTGGTTGCTTTGTTCTCTTGTCCCAAGATGAAGGCAATAAGGAAGCTAGTGCTAGTGAGGCCCCAGGCAGAGGAGAGGAGGCCAGACTGCCGGGAGAGGAGGAGCAGGTAACCCTGATGTGACATTGGAGTTGAAAAGTAGGACTTCGCTGACTGGATGGAGCAATAGAAACTGCAGAGGATGGCAGAAACCACTGGTTTTCCAGACCAGGTCTGCTGCTGCTGCTGCTAAGTTGCTTCAGTCATGTCCCACTCCTTGTGACCCTATGTACTATAGCCTGCCAGGCTCCTTTGTCCATGTCTTCTTTTTCCTTCTATCGAACTTTTTTCTAAATCAGTTGCAACATGTTCGGTTTAATTTTTATTTATTTTTGGCAGTATTGGATCTTTGCTGCTTTACACAGGCTTTCTTTAGTTGTAGCAAGTGGGGGCCACTCCTTATTGTGGTGTGCGGGCCTACTGTGGTGGCTTCTCTTGTTGCAGAGCACAGGCTCTGGGTGGGCGGGCTTCAGTAGTTGCAGCGCTCAGGCTCAGTAATTGGGGCTCACAGACCCTAGAGCACGGGCTCAGTAGAGTTGTGGTACATAGCTCTCGTTGCCCCACAGCATATGGAATCCTCCTGGACCAGGGATCAAACCCACGTCCCCTGCATTGGCAGGCAGACTCTTAATCCACTGTGCCACCAGGGAAGACCTTGTTCAGTTTAAGCAACTGATTTTTCAATAACTAGGGGCATTCACATGATCCAGTTCTGGCCAAGGAGGTGGAAACAGAATTATACAAAGGAGGAATTCTAAGAAAGACACAGTAATATGCCCCTTTTGCCCTTTGCCATTTTCCATTTGTTCCTTCTGTTCTTTCTTCTTCCTCATCCTCCTGCCCCCTCTTCCCCTCCTCTTTTTCTTTTCTAAATTAGAATATAGTTGATTTATAATATTGTGTTAATTCCTGGCATACAGCAAAGTGATTCAGTTATATATATACATGTACATACATGGGTGTGTGTATATATATATATGGCTTCCCAAGTGGCTCAGTATTCTTGCCTCAAGAATCTCATAAACAGAGGAGTCTGGTGAGCAATAGTCTGTAGGTCGAAGAGTCGGACACGACTGAAGCGACTGAGCATTCAAATGTGTGTGTATATATATATACATATATATGCTTTTCAGATTCTTGTCCATTATAATTTATTACAATATATTGAATATAGTTCTCTGTGCTATACAGTAGCACCTTGTTGTTTATCTGTTTCATATATAGTAGAGGATTGATGCTGAAACTGAAGCTCCAATGCTGTGGCCACCTGATGGGAAGACCTAACTCGTGAGAAAAGACCCTGATGCTGCGAAGGATTGAATGCAGGAGAAGGGGATGACAGAGGGCCAGATGGTTGGATGGCATCACCGACTCAATGGACATGAGTTTGACCAAGCGCCAGGAGATGGTGAAGGACAGGGAAGCCTGGCATGCTGCAGTGCATGGGGTCTCAAAGAGTCGGACACGACTGAGCGCCTGAACAACAAAGTGTGTATCTGTTAATCTCAAACTCCTAATTTATCCCTCTCCCACTTTCACCTTTGGTAACCATAAGTTTGTTTTCTGCACCTTGTCCTTTTTTGGTCAGAAACATGGGTGTGATGCTTGGAGGTGAAGCAGCTATCTTGCAACCATGAAGAAAAAAGTCTCCAGCTCAGGATAGCATACTAGAAAGAAAGGAAGCTAGAAGGAGCCATCAGCAACATCTGAATAACCTAATTCCAAAGTTCCTGTTACATGAGAAAATTCAGCTTCTAGTACATAAATTTTTTTTTCCCCAGACTGAGTTTTTTTAAAAGATGAGGACAGGAGGATGAGGATGGGGGAAATCTGTACTGGCCAGGCCTCCCCTCTGTCTGTAAACTCTGACCCTCCCTGGCCCTAGGCTAGCGCCTTCAAAGGGTGGGACTGCTGGAGGCTGTCAGAGGCTGTCAGTGGCTCTCCTCACCTCTATTAGAGGTGGCACTGGCTGACACCCTCGCCCTGCCCCCAGTACGTACACTGACTGTAGCTGGTTTTCTGCTCGATGCAGCCAACACAATCCTAAGGGACACAAGTGGGGAGAGCAGCCTTTAGTCACTAGAGAGCAGAAATTCAGCACAAGCCTTTCTGCCGTAGAAGACCTCTGCCTTCTGCTCACAACCTCACAGGCACATACCTGACACGTGCCAGCACATCAGAAACACAAATCTCAGCATCTCTCTTCTTGGAGTGGATCCTGCATGGTCCTTTTCCTTTGCTATCTTTATCCAGATCTTGATTTTTGAAAAAGGAAGAAAGCAAAGACAGTCAGGGTGGGAGCCTGAAATAAAATCTCTCCCTATCTTCCCACAGGAAAACTATGACATATGTCAGGAAACAAGGCATGCCAAAGCATGAATGAGATTTGTTTCTTAGTGAATAATTCATCCCAATACCATTAATCTGGAAAACTTAAACTGCTGCCTGATTAACTTGAACTTGTCTTATAAGCATGTAATGTCACCTTAAGGTGCTGATCTCCAATTCTGAGCACACTTCTTCCAGAGCTGCTGGTTATTCAAGTTGGAGCACAGGATCACTCCTTCCCACCCCCTAGCCTTTCCACTCTGCAAATATGCACCCATTTGTCTTTTCCTAGTGAATGCAAATGGGAGAAATCTGAGTGATGTTGCCCTTTGGATATAATGATGTCGGAAATTCAGTACATAATGGCTCCCTAGACAAAACCAGAATAGCTTCGTGTTTCTGTTTTCCCCATGCACAGAGGAACTGACAGCCTGTTAGCAGCGTAAGCAGGCATCTGAACTCCCTGCTCCTCCCTGAGTGCCTGGAGCCAGCTTTCAGGCGAGAGACACTTGTTTATCATCATACACTTTCTTCCAACCCACTGAATCCAGGCTCGGAACAGAGGCTGCAGTTGAGTTCGGGGGCCAGGAAGAACGCTAGGGACCCAGCAGGCATCTCCATTCAGTCTATAAACCAGCTTTGAAAATAGGCAATAACCCACTAGCCTAGACATGTTTGCCAGGCAAGTAAGACTGTTCTGAATCCACTTATTATTTTATGCAGCCCCAACACTACCGGCACCCCAACGCCTGAACTGGAGTTTAGGGGGAAAAGAATAAAAATTATTTAGGGCTGGCAGATTGTTGAACTTCTGTATAAGGAAGTCTCACATGAAGTCTGAAGATTGACTGCCGCAAGGGCAGAGGAGCTTCCATACAGGGCAAACTCGGGTACCTATTAACAACCTACAATTTCCCCAAGGGGACCCAACAGTAGCCAGAGCCTTGGCATCCTGGCCACTTGTTGTCACGGAGCCGCTGCCTCTCGGTCTGTTTATGATGGACTCCTACATCCATTGAAGCTCCATCCCTCTCAACCCTCCTGTAATTCACTTGTCTCTTTGATGATGCTGTTCATGTAATTGCCTCTCAGACCAGGAACGTGTGTGATGTCTACCTTTTAAAGCATTATCTCTATTGATTTTCATTTTTCAGGCCTGGTATGGAAGCTTAGATGTAGTTAGTGGAAGGTGATGGGTATAAAATGCTCTCCATTCTGACCGTTTATTCTGACAGTAAACATTTATATAGGCCTTGGCACACAACTCCTTCCCAGCACCTTGTTAAAAAGAGAATCCACAACTGTCTTCCTAAATTTAACTCAGAACTTTCTTTTTCAGGATCAGAAGAAAGGTTGCAATGCTTTCACCCAGGGAATAGAGTAAGTTGTATAGTCTTATGTGGTGCCTACACTGTTAACCCTCTCCCCAGCTAGCCAATATAATTGGGGTGTGGGTGTGTGTGCATGTGTATGCTCAGTCGTGTTTGACTCTTTGCAGCCCCTTGGACTGTAGCCCACCCAGCATCTATGGCCATATGATTTCCCAGGCAAGAATACTAGAGTCTGTTGCCATTTCCTCCTCTAGGGGATCTTCCTGACCCAGGGATTGAACTCACATCTCTTGCATCTCCTGCATTGGCAGGTGAATTCCTTACCACTGTGCCACCTGAGAAGCCCTATAATTGCTGTATAATAGGTATTTGTTGAATGCAAAAGACGGGAATGAAATTGACAGAGGAGACCACTACACAGCAATAATTAGTCCCCATGTAGGCATTGTGAGGCAGTCTGAAGTTGTTTCCTGTCTGACAGCAAGGAGAAAGGAAGAGACAAAAGCAGGCTTCCTGAGACACAGTTCACAGATGTTTGGCCTGGCAAATTCATCTGGAGACTATTTTTAAAATTATGGTAAATTGTGTTTCCAAAGATGGCCTCTCCCTTCCCACAGGCTCATCTGGAGTAAACCTTTGTCACTCCTCCCACTGAGGAGCAGGGTCTCTTTTCTCCCCTTTTCAATCTGGGCTGGCTCTGTGGCTTCTTTTGTGCAACAGGGAGAGGCAGAACTACACCGTGTAACTTTCTAAACGGGGCCTTAAGAGATCTGCAACTTCTGCCTTAGATATTTGGAATGCCACCTCTTGGAAGCCTACTGTCTTGGAAGAAGTCAGACTACCCAGGAGGGAGAGAGAGACACCATGTGGACATGCCTAGCCCAGCCGAGCCCCCAGCTGAAAGCCGCCCCTTGGGTGGCACTGATCACAGACCTCTAAGTGAGGGCCCTGCCAGAATTCCTGCTCCTCAGATCATGAGTAAATGAGAGTGTTGTTGTCTTAAATGGAAAATTTGGTACACATACTGCCGTATTGTTTTCAGAAGACTTGCAATCCTGATGATAGTGTAAAAACCATAACCTTGATGGAGAGGGAAGATAATTTAATATTTCACCCAAATCCAAAGGTGCATCATTTTTAAAGGAGAGCTCCAATCAGCAAACAAGTGTTTCATGATGGTATCCAAGGAGAAGTGGTTGGTGATGGACAATTCAGAAATGCTTCCCCGAAAGGCAGATGGTTCTTTAAAAAGTTTCAGGTCACATCTGTTGCAGAAAACACTGACACCCAGCATGCTGGTTCTCAGTCGAGGAAATGTGGGTCTTCCAGGTATTAAAATAATAAATAAGCAAGCGAACAGAAAATTTGGGAGCATTTTGTTTTGCAGCCATAGACGACTAAAACAAGATGACTGGGCCCCACCCCAGACCCACGGATCAGATTCTCCAGGGCTGCAACCTGGACATCAGCATTTTTACAGACCCTCCCTGGCACTGAGAAAGAGAGCTGGGTCTCCCCCTAACTCCTCCCATGGCACTTCATCCATGACTCACAGACTCAGTGGGTTGAAGGCCAGAGACAGAGGGTGAGAGAGATCAGACAGCCTTAGACAGGCAGAGTCTTGAAGAAACAGAAGGGATTTCCCTGTGGAGAGCCCTGAACTTGACACCAGCGGAGAGTCAAAGGAAACAAGGCCATGGAATATCTGAGTGGGATGAGACCTCAGAGAACATTTAGTAAATTGGGACCCACAGGCCCAGAGAGGGGAACTGACTGACTCCAAGTCACAGAGCTTGTTAGTGGTCTAGTGGGGCCCAGAGTGAGGTCTCCTGAGTACCGGCGTATCCTTCTTCCCTTGCCCAACCCATCTCTAGGGGCTCCAGGGTCCTGAGGGGATGAGAAAACTCATACTTTCCTAAAGGCAAGGAAACTATTTAAAAATATAAACTAAGCTGGTTATTTATGAGTGCCAATTATTAACATCCCAGTTAAAGTGGAAATACCAAAATCCTCCAAGAGAAGGATCAGAGTAAGAGGTGGAACTAATCAAGGATGTCTTGCTGGAAGAAATGGTGTGGAGTTGGGGTGGGAAAAGTGGAGACTGAGGCTCAGAGGTTGAAGAGATGTGAGGGAGGGGCAGACGGATGTACTTGGCAGATTCAAGAGTTCTGCCAGGAAGGCGCAGGGGTTTGTACGTTTCCATGTGGAGCCTGTTTTTCTTATCTGGTTCCTCCACTAGCAGAGGAGAGAGAGGGGACTGACTGGCTGGTGCCCAAGCAGGAGGACTGAACAGACTTCCTGAGCCCCCAGCCTGGCTCCGCTGTGCTGATAAGAAAATTGAGCAGGGCCTGGGAGAGGACCAGCTCCAAGAGCTGAATCAGTGAGGCCGAGGGCTTCTGAATTTGGTGTCAGGATTCCGTTTTCAGCCCCTTTCTCCACTGAAAGTCCAGCCCGCCACCCTTCATCATTAGGGGAGGCTCAGAGACACCACCCAACTGATGTTTCTTTTCAGTTTCCCATTCTTTCCTAAGAGCTGCTGGGCATGGAGCACACAATTTAAATGTTCCCCACTGCCCTTGACTAGGATTTAATGAGAGAAGGGATTTTACCTGTGGTAGGACCGGTCAGGGCTTTCCAGGTGAAGCTAGTGGTAAAGAATCCCCCTGCTATGCAGGAGACTTGGGTTCGATCCCTGCATCAGGAAGATTCCCCTGGAGGAGGGCATGGCAGCCCACTCCAGTATTCTTGCCTGGAGAACCCCATGGACAGAGGAGCCTGGCCGGCTATGGTCCAAAGGGGTCAAGAAAAGCTGGACAGAACTGAAGTAACTTAGCACACACACATGCAAAAGAGGCCAGTTCCGGGTAGAGGGATGAACTCCCCTGGGATCAGAGTGAGCAAAAGAGCAAGACTGGTAAGTTTACTTCCTTGGCAGATAATTCCTGCTCTGCAGGGAGATCCTTAATGCTGTCTGCAGGTTCCATGCCAAAGAACAGGTTCTTCTGGAAGACCATGAACTCATTGCAGAATAAGCACGGATAATCACTAATTAGAATTCAGTGCTGCTATCGGTCTTAAGCAAGCTCGTTAACTTCTCCAAGCACCGATTTCCTCACTTGTGAGGGTATTTTTTTTTTAAAAATTTTTTTAACGTGGACCACTTTTAAAATCTTTATTGAATTTGTTACCATATTGCTTCAATTTATGTTACATATTTTTGGCCACGAAGGTATGTGGGATCTTAGCTTCCCAACCAGGGATCAGGCCCACACCCCCTGCACTGGAAGGTGAAGTCTTAACCATTGGACCACTGGAGAAGTTCCTGAAGATGTATTATTGATGGTCTCTATTCTATGGGGTTATTATGAAGATTGGTAGAGAAAATATGTATAAAATACCTACCACAGTGCCCATTGATGTCAACTGCTCAGTAAACATTTGTCTCCGGACTTTCCGGTACTGACCAAGTGCACTTCAACCAGCTCTAACAGAAAACCTTAACTGACACCTCTCTTGGACCTGGGGTGTAGCAGGCAGGTAACTAGGTGCATCCTACTTCCCACAAAACAGCCTCGAGTGCCAGGGGTTACCTATCCCCATTTTCCCCTGACCCTCTTTGCAGTGAACCCTACCCTGTAGCAGATCACTGAGACAAAAAGTCCTAGCAGATGCAAAGACCAAAGACAGCAGAGACTGGTAGGGTCTCAGGAACGAGCACTGCTCTGACCCGTGTATCTCTGCAGATCACCAGGAAACTGGGTTGTTCCAGGAGAGATGACCCCACCCCTATCTGGAAGACCACTGATCCATCCAATTTAACTCATCAAGTTGGTTTGGGGAGTGACCAAGAGAACTGAATGGCTTTCTCTGGTCTCTGGAGAGCCTTTGAGAGATAATACAAATACCAACAGCCAATGTTAACTGAGTCTCTACCACAGGCCTAGCACAGCACTGATGAGTTTGCATACGTCCTCTTCATTTCTGACGCACGCAGGGGTGAGTGGCAGCTGAAAGTGAGAACTTAGTTCCCTGACCAGGAGTTCAACTCTGGTCACCTGGGTGGAAACCTGGAATCCTAACCACTACCCCAGGAGGGGCAACAGTTAGAGTCTAAATCCCCAGTCTTTATCTGCCTTGAGAGGAAAAAATCTAACAAGGATATAGAAGGTATAAAGGAAAGTGAAGTGTTTATTAGAAAAGCACAGTACATACAGAAAGACATAAGGGCGAACTCAGCAAGAGAGTAGAGTCACACCTTTGGGAAGTTTAAATCCTTTATTAGAGGGCAGTCTTCCAGGTCTTTGTTTTCCTCTTTACCAATTGTCTTTCTTTGACCCCATAGCTAATTTGTCTCAGGACCCTCTCCTGGGTGTGCACATATCCTCAGCCAAGGTGGATTTCAGTGCAAGGGCGTCTGAGTGGGTGGAGGGGGGTGGCGAGGCTAACTATGGTCTGGCACCCCCTGCCTTTTTGACCCCATGGAGTCTTTCTGAACATGTGTGGCGTCTCACGCCCCAAGGATGGGAAATATGTGGCCTCTAGCTGTTCTAAACAGGGCTTAGTCCCTCTCCGTTCCTGCAAGCAAGTGTCCAGTCTCCGGCTCTTCACCCTATTCCGGTTGTTTTTGTAGCAGAGTGCAGTCAGGAGACTGGTCATAAATATGGAGCCTGGAGCCCACTCATCTCTTGCCTCAGAAAATGCAAACAGGAGGCTGGTAGTAAGTATCCAACCTGGAGCTTATCTCTTTCTTCTTCAAAAAGTGTGAATAGGGGGCTAGTTGTAAATGTTAGCCTGGAGCCCATCTCTCTCCTCTCTCACCCTTATTTAATCTGCACAACAATCTTGAAATACAGATTCTATTTTTGTTGCCATTTCTCAGGCAAGGAAACTGAACCTAAAGAATGAAGCAACCTTCCCAAAGTTGCTCAGTTGATCACTCGCAGAGCCAGGACCTGAATCCAGTGCAAAGCAGATACTTGTTTGGGGTTTGTTTGGTGAAGATGCAACCTTAGCTCATAGCCTTCAGGGGTTCTGCACTCCTGGCCCCTTCTCCCCATGAGGAGATCCGGCTCCCCAGGTATCCCACAATGCATCACCCAGGACAGAAGGACACCTCACAACCACCAGCCACCTTGACCCTGCCCCCCCCCCCCAATCCTGTCACTCTCTGCACTTGGAGTCTTTAGCCAGGGATTGGCAGGAAATTGCTTTCTTTGTCCCAGCAACCTGTTTAGAGGAAGTGCTGGGAGGCTTTTTTCCACTCCAAACAGGCCATCTCTCTAGCTCTCCCATTGCAAACTTCCCTCTTCCTGCACTGTTGAGATTAGATTTCCGTCTGTGATCAAAGAAGGGTAGCTTGTGGCTGTTCTATCCAGAGACTGATAAGAAATAGGCACTTAGCTGGAGACGCATTTGGCTGCTGTCATTACCGTAATCATCTGAGATCTGCTGAGTGCCCCAGAGTGCCTGCCCTAGACTTGGGAGTGCTCAGAGAGGACCAAGTCAAGAGAGATGGAGTGAGCTTCCTGCTGCCAGGATGCCTACATGCAAATCTCCACCTGCAAGTCAAATATCCCAAAGCCTGATGCACACAGGTGTGTTCAGATAAACTCATCCTGTAGGAGAGTGTAAGCAAGCTTTGCAACCAGCAGGAGGACTTGTTAAACAGAGCACTGCGCCCCACCCCCAGGGGACCGCACTTGGAGAACTAGCGCACTCACAATGCATGTACCAATGGCACTGTGGTACCCACACATGTGTTCCGATGCGTGTGCACGCACAGACATAACTTGCTCATAATGTGCTACTTCTTCAGCACCCTCTGGCCCCACTCTCCCCTTCAGTCTTTGGGCTTCAGCTTCTCCAGCCTTCTCTGCATCCTTCAAGTCCTGCTCCTCCTACCGCAGGAGGAAAAAGAGATAGGGGAGCAACAAATCGAGGCAGAAATGCTCACGTGTGGTATGGGCAGGTGTAGAAAAAGGATGCTCTCTGCCTGTCAGGAAACAGAGGGTGCTGCGGCCAGAAAGCCAACGCAGCCACCCTGATGGTGTGCTCTGAGGGAGCGCAGGGTGGGGACAAACAGGCTGCCTGCCATTAAGCCACCAGCCTCTGCAGCCGCCCCCAGCTGACTGAGGGGATTCGGGATGGGAAAGAACAGGATACTGACCCTATACAGTTGAGGTACATATCAAAGGAATGATTTTTTGTCTTTTTGCTGCTTGGCATGCAGGATCTTCAGCATATGAGATATTAGTTCTCTGACCATTAATGGAACCCATCCCCCCTGCAGTGGAAGCACAGAGTCTTAACCACCAGCTACGTCCCCAAAGGAATGAATTCATTAAGCTAGATTCTTGCATCTTTCCATACAGAGAAAATTGCTAAAGTTCTGGCATAACAGACTTAGACACTGCGGAGGCGTAGAAGTGAAACAAACTCTTCTGAAAAACAGTGTCGCATTTTCAATAAATATATAGACAGCCCTATTTACAGGAATGTACGTTTAGGAGATCATTGCTTCAGAATGACGCATGCACAAGGAAATTTATGACATTAGTGTTTGTAATATCAAAATCTGAAAACTAACTATCCTATTTAAACACCTAATTAAGTTGGTACATGGATACTATGGGGGCTTCCCAGGTGGCACTAATGGTAAAGAACCCACCTGTCAAGCAGGAGACATAAGAGACTCGGATTCAATCCCTGGGTTGGGAAGATCCCCTGGAGGAGGGCCTGGCGACTCCACTCCAGTATTCTTGCTTGGATAATCCCATTGGCAAAGGGGTCTGGAGGGCTACAGTCCATGAGGATGCAGACAGACACTACTAAGCACACACATACATACATGCTATGGAGTATTCTACAATTATTAAAGATGATAATACCCACCCCCTTGGGGAAGATGTATATCTCTTATTGTTGAGAAAAAAAAAGGAACCAAGATACAAAATAATCTGTAAAATATGACCCCACTCATATAAAATTGTAGACCTCTCTCAATGAATGCATAGAGAGTGATCTAGAAAGATTTTACCAAAGTGCCAATAATATATACTTCTGGATGGTGGGATTTAAAGTGATTTTTACTTTCTTCTTTGCAGTAGTACCTCCTATTATTAATAGTTGTTAAGTAATTAAATGAGATAAACTGATGATGTGGAGAGTTTGTGCTTGACAAATAAATGGTACCTTTTATATGTATTATTTTATAGTTTTTAGGATTGTTTGGATTTTTAGAAAAAATGCTCCCATAGTGAGAAATCCCTGTAGGAGGGCGTGGCAACTCTCTCCAGTATATTCATGTCTGGAGAATCCCCATGGACAGAGGAGCCTGGTGGGCTGCAGTCCGTGGGGTCTCGAAGAGTCAGACGTGATTCACCAACTAAGCACAGCACAACACATAGTGAGAATTAAATGACAAAATTACAAGCACAGTCAAGTTTTAAAAGAGAAAGACCTGAGTAGAAAGGGGCAGGGAGGGGATGCCATGATGTGGGTGTGTGTCCCCCACCCCAACCACAAGTCCTGCTCCCAGCATTCAATGCAGTCCTTGGACTAGGGAGTGCTGGTGACATGTGTCGAATCCAGCAGAATTTGGGGCATCTATTAATCCTGGTAGGAGGATTATCAGAGAACTTGATGGAGTTCTGGTCTCTAGTCTAGATCAGACTAGATCTCTAGTCCACTCTAAGCAGACCCCATCCAGATTTCGTCTCTAATGTTGAAACTCTTGGCGGTGCTTCCCCAGTCCCAGGCAGAATGATCAAAGTGTTTCTTAGGAGAAATAGAGCACTGGCTGGGGAATACATCAAGCCCAGGACGTTGAGATAATGCAAATTCCCAATCACTCTTCTTTCTCCCACCCACTGAGCTCTTCATTAAACTGCAATTAAATTAGCATCCCTCTTCTTCAACAAGACCCAGCATCACCACATAAAGCTAACAGCCTTAGCCCTCTAAACAGGAGCGATTGCTCACTTTTTCCTGAGAGTGAGCGGGGAGGGTGAGATCAAGATATGGTTCTGGTAGAATTTCCAGAAAGTGCCTATCCAAAATCAATACCTGTGGATTTCCCTTTTTTGTCTTGCTGTGTGGTCTAATATGTACAGGTGTGCTAAGTCGCTTCAGTTGTGTCCGACTCTGCAACTGCCTGGTCTGTAGCCCACCAGGCTCCTGTGTCCATGGGATTCCCTGAGTAAGAATACTGGAGCGGATTGCCATACCCTCCTCTAGGATACCTTCCTGAACCAGGGATCAAACCCCGTCTCTTATGTGTCCTGCATTCCAAGGCAGGTTCTTTACCACTAGTGCCACCTATTAGTGCCACCATTAGACCTAGTACCATGGTCTAATGCAGCTGTCCTCAAAATGTGGTTGCTGAGGATCCCAGGAGGTGTCCTGGGACTTTTCAGGGGATCAGCAGTTTCAAAACTATTTTTCATAATAATGCTGTGATGTCATTTACCTTTTTCACTGTGTTGACTTTTGCACCAATGATACAAAAGTAATGGTATGCAAAACTATCACAAAGTAAGGCTGCTTACCACAAATTGAGGCCATAGCACCAAGCTATGTATACCAAATTGTGTGCACAGTCCCTGTGTCCTTCACCAGCACACACTCGCCAGATTTTAAGAGCATCTTTGATGAGGTGGTAGTAGTTGTGTGCCTGCTGAGTCATGTCCAACTCTTTACAACTCCATGGACTAGAGCCCACCAAGCTCTTCTGTCCATAGGATTCTCCAGGTCCAGGAGAGAGAATACTGGAGTGGGTTGCCATTTCCTTCTTCAGGGGATCTTCCCAACCCAGGAACTTAACCAGTGTCTCTTCTATCTTCTGCATTGGCAGGCGGATTCCTTACTGCTGAGCCACCAGGGAAGCCCCTCAATGAAGTGATATAAATTATTAATTATTGAAAAGTATTCATCATTTATTCTCAATCCTGAATACATGTCTTTTTAGTACTCAGTGTGAAAAATGGTAAGTGTGAACAAGGCACTTTGGGTGTATCCCAAAGTGCTAAGCTGTCTTGAGGAAAAACACTTGCATTTTTGAGCTGCAAGCTGAACTAGCCACTTTTTTCATGAAATATCATTTTTCCTTGAATGAAAACTAACAGACAAATGGCTATTTAGATTTAACAGTTGGCAATCACTTTCTCAAAAATGAACAAAATAAGCTTGTCACAGCAAGGAAAAGAACAGACAATATTTGTTGCTAGGGACAGAATTTAAACTCTCAATTGAAGATTAGAATTTTGGAAAATGTGCATCCTTCCCCATGGGCTTGACTGATTTCCAAGCCTTAAATACTCTTCTAATAAGAGCAGTAGTGATATTAACACAAATTATTTTTGGTATTGTATAATGAAATATGTCAGCATTTAGAAGATGCTCAAAACTCAGAATCAATGTTTTCCAAATGATGAATTCATTGTGTTACAGAATTAGACATGGGTCAAAGACCCATTCAGGGCTTCCCAGGTGGCTCAATGTTAAAAAAAAAATGCACCTGCCAAGCAGGAAATGCAGGTTCAATCCCTGGGTCAGGAAGATCCCTTGGAGAAGGAAATGGCAATCCACTCTAATATTCTTGCCTGGAGAATTACATGGAGAGAGGAGCCTGGTGGGCTACAGTCCATGGGATCACAAAGAGTTGGACACGACTGAGTGGCTAAACAACAACAACAAAAGACCCATTCAGAGGGCAACACAGACCAGAGATTTTAAAGTAACTGAGTAAAAAAGTTCATTGACAGGTTTTCAATTCCACATTGCAGCTGACCTTTAAGAAACTGCCACTTGTTAAGTCTGAGTACACTAAGTATCAAAAAAAAGTATTCATAATTATCTGAAAGGCTAATAAAATGTATTTCCACTTTCCAACTCTATATTTGTATAATATTAAATTTTCTTTGTGTATTTCAACCAAAACAGCATATCACAACAGACTGAACACTGAAGGAAGAATGAGAACCCAGCTCTTTCATTAAGCCAGACATTAAAAACAGTTGTAAAAATGTAAAACAATGCCACTCATCTCCCTCTCTGTTCTTTAAAAATATTATTTCAATAAAAACATTATTTTCGTTAACGTTTCATTGCTTGGTTGTAAATATAATGAAATGGGAATATGATCTGTATGCTAAAAACTACAAAATCTAAATGAAGGAAATCAAGGAAAATCTAAATAAATGGATAGACATGTCATGTTCATGGTTTGGAAGACTCAATGGTTAACATGTTCATTCTCTTCCAGTTGATTGTAGATTTACAATCTAAATTCCAACAGGCTTCTTTATAGATCTAAACAAACTGGTTCTAAAACGTCTATGGAAATGTAAAATGCTAGAATAACCAAAATGATGTTGAAAAAGAACAGACTTGGAGGACTCACTCTGCCAACTTTAAGACATACTGTGTTCCTGTTGTTTAGTCACTCACTGAGTTGTGTCTGAGTCTTTGTGATTCCATGGACTGTAGCTGGCCAGTCCATGGGATTTTCTAGGCAAGAATACTGGAGTGGGTTGCCATTTCCTTCTCCAGGGGGTCTTCCTGACCCAGGGATCGAACCCATGTCTCCTGCATTAACAGGCGGATTCCTTACCACTGAGCCACCTGGGAAGCCCAGGACATACTATAAGACAGGGTGGCATTGGTCACGGATGGACACATACATTGGGATTTCCCTCATAGCTCAGTTGGTAAAGAATCCGCCTGCCATGCAGGAGACCCCAGTTGGATTCCTGGGTCAGGAAGATACCCTGGAGAAGGGATAGGCTACCCACTCCAGTATTCTTGGGCTTCCCTTGTGGCTTACTTGGTAAAGAATCTGCCTGCACTGTGGGAGGCCTGGGTTCGATCCCTGGGTTGGGAAGATCCCCTGGAGAAGGGAAAGGCTACCCACTTCAGTATTCTGGCCTGGAGAATTTCATGTTCAGTATTGTCCATGGGGTCGCAAAGAGTCAGACACAACTGAGTGACTTTCACTTGCACTTGCAGACACATAGATCAACAGAACAGAATAGAGTCTAGAAATAAACCTGCACAAACACGCTCAATTGATTTTTGACAAAATGCAAAGACAACTGGATAGGAAAAGTGCAGTCTTTTCAACAAAAGGTGCTAGAATAACCTGGCATCCATTTGCGAACAGAGAAACAAACAAACAAAAAAATAGACCTCAATCTATAACTCAATGGTATCCAAAAAGTAACTCCAAATGCTTCTTGGGTTCAAGTGTAAAACTTCAAACAATAAAATTCTTAAGAGAAAATATCAGAAAAACATCTTCTTGCGCTTGGATTTGGCAGAGTTCTTAGCACAATCCTAAAAAAGAAACCTGATAAATTGGAATTCACCAAATTAAAAACTTGTTCTGTAATGACACAATTAAGAGAACAAAAAGGCTGGTCATATGCAGAGAAAATATTTACAGATAATATATTCAGCAAAGACTAGTATTTGAACTATGTAAAGGGTGCTCAGGACATCCCTAGTGGTCCAGTGCTTAAAACTCTGAGCTGCCTGTCCAGGGGATGTGGGTTTGATCCCTGGTCAGGAAACTAGGATCCCACATGTTGCATGGCATGGCCAAAAAATAAAGATAAATACATAAATCTTTAAAAAGAAAAGAACTCTCAAAACTCAACAGTAAGAAAGAAACCAACAAACAGGCAAAGGATCTGAACAGGAGTTTCACTGAAGACAATAGGTAGATGACAAATAACATGTAAAAAGATGCTCAATAAATATCATTAGTCATCAGAGAAATACAAGTTAAAACCACAGGAGATGCCATTGCACATCTATTGGAAGGGCTGCAATAAAAAATGCTGACAATACCAAGAACTGCAGAGGATACAGAGAAACTAGAACTTTCTTTTTCCTGGAGTATAGTTGCTTTACAACGTTGTGTTAGTTCCTGCTGTACAATGACGTGAATCAACCACATATAGGCATGTATCTCTTCTTCCTTGGATTTCCCTCCCATTTAGGTCACTGCAGAGCACTGGGTAGAGTTCCCCATGTTATACAGTAGATTCTCATTAGTTACCTATTTTATACATAGAGCAATTAGATCTCTTACGCAGCAGGTGGGAATGTAAAAAGGTACAGCCCTTCTGAAAACAGCCTGGCAGTTTCTTACAGAGTTAAACATATGATAACCATAATGTCAGATTTCCCAGGTGGTGCTCGTGGTAAAGAACCCACCTGCCAATGCAGGAGACATAAGAGATGCAAGTTGGATCTCTGGTTCAGGAAGATCTCCTGGAGGAAGGCAAGGCAATCCACTCCAGTATTCTTGCTTGGAGAATCCCATGGACAGAGGAGTCTGGCAGGCTGCAGTCTGTAAGGTCGCAAAGAGTCAGACACGACTGAAGCGACTTTGCATGCCTGAAACCATGATGTCACCTAGGATAATTTATCCTAGAAGAATGAAAACTTAGGTTCACATGATAATCTGTATACAATCATTGAGATCTATGGTGATCTTGATTTCTGCCATGGTCTCATCAAGAAAGAATGGCTTTTCCCCTAGAGAGAAATTATTTGCCTTTGTCATAGGTCAAAAAATTCCAACACACTGGTAGTATACATAAAAGAGACAGGCCTGGACTTCACTTGTGGTCCAGTCCGCCTACCAATGCAGGGAACATTGAGTTCGATTCCTGGCCCAGGAAGATCCCACGTGCCTTGGGGCAACTACGCTCACGTACCACAACTCCTGAGACTGCGTTCTAGAGTCTGTGTCCCGCGGATACTGAAGCCTGTGTCTAGACCCTGTGCTCCACAGCAGGAGAAGCCACAGCAATGAGAAGCCGTGCACCACAACTGAGTCCACTCTTCATAGCTAGAGAAAGCCCATCCAGCACAGCCAAAAACAAACAAATGAATGAATTTTATTTTTTTTTTTAAATGACAGAGACAGGTCTGAGTTGTCTGCAAGGAGAGAAGGGCTTTGGGCGTTGAAGAGTGGAGAGCAGCCTGAGATTGACCCAGGGAGAGTGGGGCTCCTGAGACTAGGGGTACAGAGAGCAGCAGATCTGTGAGCTACTCCTTTTACCTGTAATCCCCTAAGGGGACCTGTGATGGCTGCAAACTGAGCACCCCACCTGGAGCATGGTGGACAGGCTTTCCTGGGGCTGAGCTGCCAGTGGAAGAACATGATAAGAGATGTTTTCCAGCCAGGATGACGCAGTTCAAAGTCAGATTTCAATCTGATTTTAAAAAGGAAGATGACATTTCTTATTCTTTAATGATGTGGAGTGAATTCCTACTGGCTCCACTGATATTGGTTAGAAACCCCAGGGCTGGATGAGATGGCCCAAGGTGGGTATATACCCTGAGAAGAGAGCTGATGTCCTAGGGACACCGTTAATAGAGTTTATGGAAGATAGAGGGGGCAGCCAGAGGGTCAGGAGGGGAACTGGGAGAGCTTGATGCTGCAGAAGCTGCAGCAATTTCACAAAGTAGGAAGTACTCAAGAGTGAAATGCTGCAGTTTCAGAGCTCTGGTAAGATGAGGACTAAAAAATTTCCATCAGATTTGGCAACAGAGTGATTCACAGACGTGACGGGGTAGGAATCAGATGGCCGTGGATGGACGAGTCCACCAGGAACAAAGATGTGTGTCCCCTCACGGCCCTGAATTGTCAGCTTCTTTGGCTGAGCAGTCAGATGCCACCAGAGCAGGGCCAGGGATAGGAAACCATCCTGGTCCCATCAATGAATGAGAGAGCTGAGCGAGCTCAATTCACTGAATTGCCATGGCTTAGAAAAGCTACCAGTAGGGGAGGGCATCTACCTCAGGCGGTAGTGTCATCTGCTTGGAAGATCAGCCCATTGTTTGGAGACTAGGAGGAAAGTCCCTAAACCCTGAAGATACAGTCAAATTTCCCTCTCCTATGACACTTGTTGGGTGAAGGGATGTGGAGGTGAAAGAGCTGTCCTTTTTGTTTCAGATCTGACATTTGTTGAGGGATCATAATATGCTAATCACTTTGCCCTGTGTGTTTATGTGCATCCTCCCACTTCATCCTGCACCAGCGTGTGGGCCGGATACACCCATCTCACTTGAGAGGAAACAGAAATTGGCTTGCCTAAGACCAGAGAGCCAAACAAGTGGCTGAGCTGGAATTTGTACCTCCAGGTGCCTGGTTTCCAGCTCCAAGTTTCTCTCCACTGCAACATAACACAATTAGGAGGAATTATTCCAAACAGAGGCTTCCCTGGTGGCTCAGTGGTAAAGAATCCTCCTGCCAATGTAGGAGATGTGGGTTCAATCTCTGGGTTGGGAAGATCCCCTGGAGGAGGAAATGGCAACCCACTCCAGTGTTCTGGCCTGGGAAATCCCATGGACAGAGGAGCCTGGCAGGCTACACTCCATGGGGTGGCAAAAGAGTCAGACACAACTTAGCGACTAAACAACAACAGCAACAATATTCAAAGAGGATTCCCAGCTCCTTTCTCATATAAAAAGTGAAGAACTTCTGGGACTTGGGGCTTAAACAGAGGAGACAGCTTGTTATATCCACTGATTTCGCTGGCAGGAAATGAGCGTGGAGGACCAAAGTTCAACCCGTGCTCCTCCCTTCTCAAAGGACTCATCTAATTAAGCCTCCTGCCTGGGCAGTCCCAGCTGCTTATCTCCAGAGCACGGCCCTCTGTGTTCCCTGGGTGGGCCCGCTGTAGGACCGGTGTGGAGCTTGCTCCCTGGATAGGTGGCAGGGTCAGGGAACAGGAAGCTTGAGCCAGAGCAGAGGAGGTAGGGAATGAGTGGCACGCGCTTCTCAGAGTCACCCACACACATCAAGGATACGTGGAGGTGTCCTGGAGCCGTGGCGTGGCATGGGAGGGAAACCATCCCCTCGGGGACCCCAGAGGGCCTCCCCCCATCCATGAATCATTTGTCCCGGGCTCTAGAAACTGCCTGATCTAAGTTCTGGTCATGTGACGCTCTGAGGGGCGTGCTCATCCTCCCGAGGTGTTGCCCACCCTGCCCCTCGCACAGCGGAAGCCTGGTGGAGAATAGAAAGATCCACAGAGCCAGATGACAGACCCCAGGAGGGGGCAGCTAGGAAGACCCCACCTGTTTTTTAAAACAGCTTTTAACATCAGACAGCCTGGATTCAAAGTCCAGCTCTGCCACTTAGTAGCTGTTAGTTTGGGGGAAGCTTATTTCCCTTCTCTTGGCCCTGCTTCCTCATCCGTAAAACAGAGGCCATAAAACACCTACTCCATGCTCACAGGAGATAATACACATCAAGTGTTGCATAGCATCTGGCACATGGCAGACATTCAGCAAAGGCTAGCTGTTATTGTCATTATCCTCCTCATTATTATTACGAGGAGCTCTCCATGTGCATCTCCCAACGTCCTTCCAATTTCATCGGAACATTGGCTGAGCAATTATGGGCAACAAAAGCCCTTGGGAACCTAACCAAACTCCAGAGGCAGCTGGATGGGCAGCGAGGCTGTAACTGGCTCCTCCTCCAAAGTGTCATCTTCATCTGCCCCATTTGAAGACAATGTACTCACTTGACCCTGCCCCTCTCCGCAGGGAAATTCCAGGGAAATTCAGCCGTCAACAGAGCTGACAAAGCCAGAGAGTTTTACTGATGCCTGGAGAATGCCTGGGACCCAGCAAACATAGGACAGTGTCGCCAGCAAACCCTCCCCTCAGTTCACACACCCATCTCCCTGGAGATTCTAGATCAATTTGGGAAGTCCCATCACCCACCCTCCATGAGTTTTTTTTTTTTTTTTTTCTTGTAGATATCTCTAAGGTACTTTGGCTTCCCAGGTGGCACTACTGCTAAAGAACCCATCTGCCAATGCAGGAGACTTAAGAGACAGGGGTTCAGTCCTTGGGTTGGGAAGATCCCCAGGAGGAGGGCATGGCAACCCACTCCAGTGTTCTTGCCTGGAAAGTTCCATCAACAGAGGAGTCTGGAGGGCTCCAGTCCACGGGGTCACAAAGAGTCGGACACAACTGAAGCGACTTAGCACACAGCACAAGATGGTTAAGTTATCTTAGTCTAGCTGGGAAATTCTGAGATTCTCCCAGCCTCCTCCTTATTTATTTATTTTTATTTTTTATTGCGCTGGGACTCTGTAACTGCACACAGGCTTTCTCTAGTTGCAGTGAGCGGGGGCTCCGCTTTGTTGCGGTGCGTGGGCTTCTCTTTGAGGTGGCTTCTCTTGTTGCGGAGCACAGGCTCTAGGCTAGAGGGCTTCAGTAGTTGTAGCGCTTGGGCTCAGAAGTTGTGGTGCATAGACTTGGTTGCTCTGCAGCATGTGAAATCTTCCCAGACCAAGGATCAAACCTTTGTCCCCTGCACTGGCAGGCGGATTCCTATCCACCGCAACACAAGGGAAGTCCTTATGATTTTTATAGCCTCTATAGATGTCCTGGGCCTAAGAAATACTTTTATTTTTCCCATTTAGAGATTGCTTTTCTCTTACCTCCCCCAAACATGCACACACCTTGTTCAGTTGCTCAGTTGTGTCCAATTCTTTGTGACCCCATGGACTGCAGCACGCCAGGCTTCTCTGTCCATCACCATCTCCCAGAACCTGCTCCAACTCATGTCCATTGAGTCGGTGATGCTATCCAACCATCTCGTCCTCTGTTGTCCCCTTCTCTCCCTGCCCTCAATCTCATGCTGCCTTCAACCCAGCATCAGGGTCTTTTCACATATGCCTGTACCCCTGCAAATCGATTTCTGCCCTAGGAAGCCAAGAGAGGAAGGAAAGAGTCTGGTTCCTTAGGAAACAGGAAGAGAAATGACCTAAGCCCTAACTCTCTGCCCCAAGGCTTGGCTTTTGGGATCTGACCAGCTTCCTCTGGGAGACAGAGATGGCTGGTTATCCTCCAAAACAAGCGTTTGCTCTTGCCTGGGAACTGCCCAGGGACCGCTTTTCTTAGGGCCTTTCCCAGTTGATCGAGTTGGTGCTGCATGACATGTGGACAGCCATAAAATATGAGTGAAGTGCTGTGTACACTTCTGAGTCAGAGCATTTAAGAAATGGATCTGCCTTCGTGTTTTCTTTCCTCTGTCCTCTCACTGAAAGAAGATGACAAAGTCACTAGGTGGAAAAAATCTGAGTCCCTGAAAAACCATGTGGAAGTAAGGCTCCCGTTGGCTAGACACCCTCATTGGACCCTTCGATAGGTGAGACATAAACTTTGATTGGGTCAGGCCACTGAGATCATGGGAGATTGTGGGATCTGTGACAGCAGTTCTGTTACCCCTACTGCTAATCCAGTGGGCCTGGCACATGCCCACTCCTCATGCTTTGTCATGCAGATGGAGCGAGGAAATAATTGGAGGAAGGATTTGCCCTGGCATTGATGGGGGGAATTAAATACTCTGCAGGTGTCCAAAGGCCAGGCCCATGGAGGCAGTCCTGGAGAATTCTGTGTTTGTGGCTAGAGGCATGAATATGTGTAGTGAGGGTGGTGTGGGTTCTGGGCGTTCATCAGGGGAACATAATATTGAATGAAATCAATAATATGAAAGAAGTCAATATATTAAATGCAGGAATAGTAAGTATGGAGCAAGAAGGACTAGATCTTTCAGAAGAGGCCAATGGAACCACCCATCCAATTCTCTTGGAAACAGTTGAGTAAGCACTGGGGCTTCTTTGTAAACATGCCTTTTGCTGAGCTGGCAAACTCAGAGGTCAAGAAAGAGGAAGGAGGCAAAAAGGACTGCTGGACTGCTCTTCCCCCACCCATCTGCTTGGTGAAGGCTCAAACCTCACTTCCTCTGTGAAGCCTTCCCTGACCTCTCTAGGTGAGGCTGCTGGCTGTGTTCCAAGCACAGTGTTCATACTGAATCACAGCTGCCTTCACACTGGGTCATGACCTTGAGTTCCTGAGGACTGCTGTTGTGTTCATACCTCCTGGGCCTGGTACACGTTCCTGGCACAGGGCAGGCACCAATATGGTGGGTGCCATAATGAATAAATAAATGAATAAATAAATGAATCATATGATTAAATGAGCACAACCCAAAGCTGAGGAACCAAAACTAAGAATCAAACTGAGGATGCCTGAGCATCTGTGTAGATAGCCTCAGTTTTCTACCCAGGGTACCACTGAAACATCCAATGACAAATTTTTCAGGTCACACAGTTTTTATTGCTGGGGTGCTGTGGACATGAATACTGCTTTCCCCAATCCCAGCCTTGATAACACATTGCCAGCCCCCTCAGAACCTTCCCAGCCATGCTGGCCGATCCCAGCTGCTCTTCCAGAACTGTCTATCCCTCAAGTAGCCACCTGCCTGAGTTGGGCTGGGCTGATCTGGTAGGACCCTGCTTTGGGGAGTCAGAACACCACCAGAGAGTCCCAAGGAAGGTAGGACAGTGAAAGGACCAAGTGCCCCAGAGAAAAGGATGCGAAAGGTCTGGGACTTCAGCTGACTCAGAGGCCAGACTCACTGATGCCCCACGGGAGGGGCAACTCGGATCCTTCAGAAAAGCAATTTGGAGGCAGAGTCAGCTTTCTGGACTGAGGGTTTTCATGGCAACATTGTGTCCCTGAGAAGGTGAACGATGGGGAAAGCTGAGAAGAAATTCCAAAGTCCCAAGACATCCTTATGTATCAGAGATGCCCATCCGCCTGGATTGTCTCAGACTCTGGGGCCAACAGAGAAGCAGCATCGGTTCCATTGTGCTCCTGTAGCCCTCGGATACAGCAGCAGTGTGGCCGTCTTGGTGATGGATTTCCTTCCCTGAGTATCTCAAAGGGCTCTTGAGGCCCCTTGAGGCCAAGAGCATTCCACGGGACACCAGGGAGACACAGCTGCCAGGAGTCCCTCAGAGTTCTTGGGGCAACAAGTGGCTAGCTTTCTTGGCTCCTGGAATTTTGGGAGAAACTTTAAATAATATATTTATTTCCGTTACTTGAATATAAAATTGAAATGAAGTTTGCCTCGAACAGACTGTGACCGAACGGACAGTAAGCCCTGTCCTGAGTGGTCAGTGTGGACAGCCAAGGCGCAACCCCTCTCCACATGCAGCGAGAGGGCTGAGAGGGGGCGGGGTGGGCTGAAGGTCGACCGGAATATCTTCCCACTAGAGGTGGTCCAGGCACTCCGTGAAATCTGATACTGTCCCTTGCTGGCGGTAATGGCTGGGCCACAGGGGGCTGCCTGTTCTGGACTAGTCTCCAGTGAGGGTTGGGGAAACCAGAATTCCTGATGTGGGCTTCCAGACCATCTCCGGGCTCCGCTTCCTCCATCCGTGATGGACACTTCCATGTTGGGGAACCCCTCATGGTGCCCATACGGTTGTCTTCAGGTGATTTCCAGCCAGGGGTTTGGGAAGAGCTGACAGCTCTCCTGATTTCTGAGGACCTTGGGAGAGCAGTGACACCCACATGTAAACATACGCACATGCACACACACGTGTGTGTTCACAGAGGCAGCAGACGTGGAGGTGGCAGTGATGGTGGTGTCTGGTGGCCTTTAGCCCAGAGGAGGCTGCAAATGGCTCAGTCCCTTTGGCCAGAGTCTTCACGGCAGACTCTGTGAGATGGCGCAGGACGATTGCTTACGATTTCCGGAAGCGCACCTCCCTCTGAGGAAGAGAAGAGAGAGAACAGGGCAAAGCTGGGCTGGGTGTGCACAGGGAGGGGTGCGGGCTCAGAGCCTAAAATTCAGCCCAGCTGTCACCGGACACTGTCCCTCAGAGAAGAGGGGCAGCCAAGGGGACAAGATGGAAGCGGGATTTCCAGAGCAGCCTTCCCCACCCCTACTCGGGCTCTCACTGCCTGGGTGGAAAAGAGAAGGGCCGGCACACCTACAGGAAAAATAGGGGTACAAGGGGGGCAGGGGCTGGACTGGGTCGGCAGAGGTGGGGTCGACTTCCCCTTCTCGATACCCAGTTTCCTGGGAGACCAACCTCCTGCCAAGGAGGGGAGGCCTCCCCAACTCCGTGTGTGAATTCACAACTGGCCATCGCTGGGGAGAGGAGAGGGATACTGGGGGCCAGCCCCCAGCCTGGCCCCATCTCTTTCCAATCCTCTGAGCTCTGTTTTGCAGGAGGAAAAGGAGGGAAAGAAATCCAGGCTGCTGGGGTTGGCCCAAAATTTGACACCTTTCCTGTCCTGTCCTCTCCTGGCAACTTCTGAACACCCCTAAAGGCAGGGGGTGCGGAGACCTGGCTGAGACCCTGGGGAAAGACCAGGCCCGCTTCCAGGCACCCCACCTTTGGGGGTCCCCGCCTGCCGGGAGCACACCTCTGGCAGGGCTCTCACCTCCATCTTGCTGTATATCCAGGGGAGCACTTCTGTCACCTTGGTGTACACGCCGGGTTTGTTCCTCTGGCCGCAGCCCGTGCCCCAGCTGGTGACTCCTGCCAGGTACCAGCGGCCATTCTGCTCGCAGACCAGAGGCCCCCCGCTGTCCCCCTGTGAGGGAGCGCGCACATCAGCAGGGTGGGAAACGTGGCCCTTGAGCAGGAAATGGTGGGCCCCCAACTCTCCCTCCAACCCCAGCACCCCAACCTTCCTCTCTTCCCTCTGGGTCCCAGGAACTGAGCCCCACGCAGAAGCAAGCCCACCTGGCAGGAGTCTCTGCCTCCTCGCAGGTCCCCTGCGCACATCATTCTCGGGGTAAGGTAACTGTCATAGACCAAGTAGTCGTTGCACTTCTTGAAGTCAATGAGGTTGACCTGCACCTCCCGGAGAAAGGGGGAAGTCCTCTCTTCAATGCGGTGAGGTGGAGGAGAGAGAGGGTGAGAAGGGAGTGAGACTCCGGGCAGCTTTGAGGCCTTCCAGCTGCCCACCTCAGGCCCCAGACTGGCAACCTCCCAGGCGTGGAGGGTACCATTCCCATGGTGGGCCACCCAGGTCACAGGGGCACACACACCCTCACATCAGACACAAATCATTACACATAACAGAGACACACATGCAGAGACAAACCCACAGGCCTATCAAGCTGCCTGACATGTACACAATGCTTTTCTGTATTCAAAACAGAAAAGATAGAACGGAAAACCAGAAAGAACTTTTCAGTCAACACAATAGATCACTTCATTTGCTTTTGGTAATGATGTGCTTTAAGGAAAGCAAGTGTGATGAATCCACTTACAGAAGGAGAAATGTAGGGCTGAAGAAGGACTTGCCCACAGTCACAGGTGGCACTAGTGGTAAAGAACCCACCTGCCAGTACAGGAGGCATAAGAGATGTGGGTTTGCTCCCTGGGTTGGGAAGATCCCCTGGAGGAGCGCATGGCTACCCACTCCAGTATTCTTGCCCGGAGAATCCCATGGACAGAGGAGCCTGGTGGGCTACAGTCCATAGGGTTACAGAGAGTCAGACACGACTGAAGTGACTGAGCAGGCATGCACAGTCACCCGCTAGTCAGTTACAGAGCTAAGATCAGAACAAGGCTGCCCCCAGCCAGTCACTTCTCCATCCCACGAGCAAGGTCTTGACACCTGCGGCCAGTCTCACGAGTCTCACGGCAAGGCCAGCTGACTGCTATGCTTTCCTGCCCAGTATCCACAATCCGACAGAACTGACACCAACAAGGCCGCCTGGTAATCATGATGAAGAGAGGGAAGACCAAACCACTTTCTAACACAAAGTAGGTCACATCACAAAAGGACCAAAGGGCCCCCTCTTCCATCCAGAATGAGTGGTTGCTGCTTTTTCATTTCTTCATCATCTATAGGTTTAGGCTCAGTCTATTGACTCTTTCTAGATGAGGTTATTAAGATATCTGTGGAGTCCTATCCCAAGATCACAGAGTGAGGCTTGCATCAAGGCCACAGACATGGAGCCCAGAAGCAAGGCCACCACAAAGACTGATTAAGTCTCATTGTAACCATTGCCAAAAGCCCCCCTGATCATCACCAGCAGGCTTTCAGACCCCAAATTAGGCAAAAATGCCCAACCCGGTGCTCAAACTATAACACACTTACATGCATGCTATCACTTCAGTCATGTCCAACTCTTTGCAACCCTATGGACTGTAGCCTGCCAGGCTCCTCTGTCCATGCAAGAATTCCCAGCAAGAATACTGGAGTGGGTTGCCAGGCCCTCCTCCAGGGGATGTTCCCAACCCAGGGATTGAATTGCATTGCCAGCAGACTCTTTACCACTGAACCACAGGGGAAACCCGGCTTTGATGTATATGCAGGTGTGTATCTAGACACATTCACATCCAGGCCCATGAATCTATATACCCAAACCCTCATCTAGGTAGACCCTCATCTCTATACCCCTACACATCACCCCATACACAGAAACACATATATAGTTTTCTGGATAAGCAACCTGAGGTGACCTCTAAAAATGGTTCACTATTCACTTGATCCAGAAAACGCCACAAGATTGTACAAATCAAGAGGTTCAAATCTTCATATTCACTCTAAGAACATGCGTGAAACTACCCAGGCCATTAAGGGTATGCATATCTGAAAAGCTACCAAGTGTCTGAACGGTGTCACTTTGAAGAAGCAGTGTGTCCATTCTGTCGTCACAATAATGGAGCTGATACACGTGCTCAGATCAAACAGTGGGGCTGGAAAGGATCGGTGGCCCAAGAAGAGTGCTCAGTTTTTACGGCACATGCTCAAAAATATAGAGAGTAATGCTGAACTTCAGGGCTTAGATACAGAGTCTCTGGTCATTGAGCACACCCAAGTGAGCAAAGCTGCCAAGATGGAGCACAGGACTTACAGAGCTCATGGTAGAATCAACCCATACATGAGCTTTCCCTGCCACATGGAGATGATCCTTACTGAAAAAGGGCAGATTTTCCTAAACCTGAAGAGGAGGCTGCACAGAAGAAAAAGATACCCCAGAAGATACTGAAGAATCAAAATTTATGGCCTGAAAATAAATGCCACAAAAAAAATAAATAAAAAAGAAAAGAAACACACGTATACAATCACACACACACACACACAGAGTCTAGCATTTGCCTCTCACCATCTGTCTCCTTGGTCTTGCCAAAGCCTGTGATCCAGCAGATCTCATTGAGGCCAAAGGTCTGTCCATGCATGGGGAGGCAGGCAGGATGGACATGAGCTGTGACAAGACCTCAAGACATCAGTGAAGGGAAGAGGCTGGAGGTTTTGGAGGGGTGCATGGAGGGACAGGAGTACCAACATCCTAGGACATCCTCCTTCCCCCTAGAGTGCTCCTGAATCTTTCAAGGCCTTCAATTGACCAGGCAAGAAATTCAGTCGCTTTATCTTGACCCTCCAGTCTTCAGGGTACTCTCAGAGTCCTCCAGACATTCTGATTTTCCAGTGGGTGCCATGTGGGCATATGCATGTGCCTTGGAGCTCCCCTGTGCCAAGCTGATACTGGGCGGCTGAGGGTGTCTCCACTCCAAGAGCAGCTGTCCTCGCTGAGTCTCTTCCACACCTGTTCCCCAGAGCAAGGAGCAGTGCTGGTTAAATGCCTGGTATTATTGCCATGATGTCTCAGTGGTGGGTCCTGCTTGGTCTGGAGAGGGCACCCCTGGTTGGCCAGGGCCTGAGGCTCTCCCTCTAGGGTGAGGAAAGCTTGCCAAGTACGAAGAGCGAATCCCTAGAGGCACAGCTCACTAAACTGCTATTTACTCACTCCTGCAGTTAGAATCATATAAGGTGCTATTGTGCATCAGTTCATAAGTTCCCTTGAGGACTAATGTTCCCCTGTGGATTAGAGCATTGACTAGTTTGCAAGAGGAAAAGAGTTGATAGAAAGGATATGTGCTGTTTGTGTTTAGTCGCGTAGTCTGACTCTTTTGTGACTGTATGGACTGTAGCCCGCCAGGCTCCTCTGTCCAAGCGATTTCCCAAACAAGAATACTGGAATGGGTTGCCATTTCCTTCTCCAGGGGATTTTCCCAATCCAGGGATCAAACCTAAGTCTCCTGCATTATTGGTAGATTCTTTACCCCTGAGCCACTGGGGAAGCCCTAGAGAGGATATTTGTAGTGTTCACAATTGTTATGCATGCTGCAGCTTCCTGTACCTGGAATTGCACCTGATACATATAAAGTGCTCCTAGGAAGAAAGGAAGGGAAGGAGGGAAGGAGGAAGGGAAGAAGGGGAGCAGAGAGGGAGGGAGGGAGGATAAATGAAAATTTTTTTCCTACAAATTGGGAGTCTAACACATTTATCTGCTAGAGTGTAAACAAACAAGAAATAAATGAAGGCATGGCACCAGTTACTAACCAAAACCACAATAATGACTTAAAATAGTCTATGCCTCCGAAAACATTCCCCCTAAGATCAGGAACAAGACAAGGGTGTCCCCTTTCCCCAAAATTATTCAATATAGCTCTGGAAGCCTATCTGAGCCTTTTCCTCAGAGAAGGAAAAGAAATAAAAGGAACCCAGATCAGAAAAGAAAAAGTAAATCACTGTTTGCAGATGACATCATACTGTACATAGAAAACCCTAAAGATAGGATCAGAAAATTAGTAGAGCTCATCAGTGAATTTAGCAAAGTTGCAGGATATAAAATCAATACAAAGAAATCACTTGCATTTCTACCTATTAACAGTGAAAAATCAGAAACAGAAATTAAGGAGTCAATCCCATTCACCACTGCAACAAAGATAATTAAATATCTAGAAATAAAATTATGCAAGGAGATGAAAGAACTGTACACAGAAAATTAAAAGACACTAATGAAAAAAATCAAAGATGACATAAACAGATGGAGAGATATTCCATGTTCCTGGGTAGGAAGAATCAATATTATGAAAATTACTATACTATCAAATGCAATCTACAGATTCAATGCTGCTGCTGCTGCTGCTGCTAAGTTGTTTCAGTCATGTCCGACTCTGTGCGACCCCATAGACGGCAGCCCACCAGGCTCCCCCGTCCCTGGGATTCTCCAGGCAAGAACATTGGAGTGGGTTGCCATTTCCTTCTCCAATGCATGAAAGTGAAAAGTGAAAGTGAAGTCACTCAGTCCTGTCCGACTCTTAGCGACCCCATGGACAGCCTCCCAGGCTCCTCCATCCATGGGATTTTCCAGGCAAGAGTATTGGAATGCGTTGCCATTGCCTTCTCCGAGATTCAATGCAATCCCTATCAAATTAGCAACGACATTTTTCACAGAACTAGAACAAAAAATTTCACAATTCATATGGAAACACAAAAGACCCTGAATAGCCTACGCAGTCTTGAGAAAGAAGAAAGAGAAAGAAAGAAGAATGGACCTGGAGGAATCAAACTTCCTGACTTCGGATGACAGAGCTGCAGTCATCAAGACAGTATGGGACTGGCACAAAAACAGAAATACAGACCAATGGAACAAGACAGAAAGCCCAGAAATAAACCCATGCACCTATAGATACCTTATTTTTGACAAAGGAGGCAAGAATATACAATGGGGCAAAGACAGCCTCTTCAGTAAATGGTGCTGGGTAGAGTGGACAGCTACATGTAAAAGAATGAAATTAGCACACTTCCTAACACCATACACAAAGATAAACTCAAAATGGACTGAAGAGCTACGTATAAGACCAGAAACTATAAAACTCTTAAAGGAAAACATAGGGCATAACCCAGCCCCGGGGAGGCTAACCAAGACTTCTGGGGATTCTGGACGGATCGGTGCTGTACACACCTTAGAAGGCGTGCTCAGCTGCACCCCGAGAAAACTGAGCGGCTGGGCCGGGGGAGGGGAGAAGCCCCACTCCCCACCTGTGCTGGGCGGATGACAGAGAGCCTGAGCAGAGGGGGCGGGGGAAGCCCTCTCACCAGGAGCAGGGCAAACTCCAAAGCGCTGAATAGACACTTAAAAGACCAGCAGACAGAAGACGCTTAAGCTAGCAGAGCCAACAGCTTTGGAACTGACAGAAGTAGCAGATTAAATCCCTGCTGGTGGCACAGACTGCATAGAAAGGAGTCTATAGACTGTGAGAAGGAGAAGCCGGACCAAGGGATCATCTGAAAATCTACAGACCCTTCCCTTCACTGCACGCACCAGCACCAGAGAAAGCCTTAATTATAACTATACTAGGAACATCTTTTAAATTTTCAAAACTTTTATATATATATATTTTTTTTCCTTCTTTTTTTT